>JAPYYW010000191.1:0-83115 GCA_030522545.1 Cremastinae sp. A BG-2022a | reverse complement strand
AAAAGTCGATAAAAAAATGTTTTCAAAAATTCAAAAAGTTATAACTTCAAAATGGCTGCATAATAAGGGCTGAAATTTTCAGGGAATTTTTTTTTTGACATACCAAATGTATCCTCAAAGTTAAAAAAAATCGAAGGGGGTCGAGGTGTAACCGAGGCTATATTTGGTGGAATCGCTCATATATATATATATATACTTGATTTTTGTTTTTTTACTATCAATTTTTTACTATAATTTTTTTTTCCATTACTTTCGAGTGAGTTGTTTGACAGTGGAGATTTTTTTACCACATAGAGTGTAAAATTGTACGTCGCGTTGTATCTGAGGCCGTGAAGGGTCAACTTGGTCTGATGAACGCAATGCAGACCCTCCGGTACGCCTCGGTGCTGGTGCTCCTTGGACGGGCCTTTCGAGCTCGTACGCGAGTAACTTTTCAGCAAATTTCTCGCCGCGCAGAGCGTCCTTGGATGTGACGAAGTGCCGGAGGTTACGGCGAGACAGTAACTCGAAAGGTGAGGATCGACCTGACTGACATTTCGGAAGAAACATTTTTTTCTTTTGTCCAATAAACAATCTTTAAACCATAAATATACGATGAAGAATAAAACAATAAAAAAACTTCGCTTACAGAATTTTTCAAGCAACGATCATGACCAAAAAACTATACGCAGTCATGCTAAAAGATGTCTCGATCAAATAGTTCATGCTCAGAGAAAATAACAGAATTGCTTTGAATAAAAATTTAGTTACAACTAAAATTGAAGTTTTTCATTAATTTTTTTGTTTATTTTCAATTTATGTTTCATCATTTATTTATTTACGATTGTATACCATGTGTTATACATTAATAAATAATAAAAAATATGATTTATTTAATAATAAAATAACTAAGCAATGTAATTTAATTACATAATAACAAACTATAATTTGTTTTTCAAGCCTTTATATCGAACGATGCAGAATAATTTTTTGCTCGACCGTTCACGATGCGTGTCTCGCGAAGACCCGGCAATGTGGTATTCGCTTCACAAAAAAATGAGTCAAATGCCGGTATTCGGTAGTATCGTCAGTTTAAAAAATTTCGTTCGCAGTATTCAATATAGCGGGGCGATTATTTTAAGTAATACCTTTTGCTCCAGGAAACCGTCAATCGGCGTCGTCTCCGTCTTTGCTGGAATCTGAGCGTGCGCGGACGATGCTTGCCGTGAAAAGCGTCGGGAAATCTGGCGCTCGGCAGGTGATCGAGATCGCTCGACGTCGCGTACAGAAGCACGGTATTCGATGACGAATTCACCCCGTCAGGGCCCTTCGAGATCGATTTTATCTCAAGCCTGTACAGCCCAGCTCGAACTTTCGGAATCGTGAAATTTTGCGCGTCTTCGCCCTCGTAGGTGAACAATGGCGAACCCGAGACCAGAGTGTTCACCAGCCACGCCGTTTGAGCTTTTAAAAAATTTAAATTATCCATACATATATAACTATCTGCTATTTTCATCTTATTATTGTTTTTATTTATTTGTGTATTTATTCATATGGTTCTTTATTTATTTATATGGTTTTATGTCTATTGAAGGTAAACAAAAATAAATGAGAATTAAAAAAAAGAAGTTTTAATATAAACTGAATAAACAAAAACTTTTATTTAGTTATTTTTCCAAAAAAATAAAAGAAATAAAAAAGTTTGTATATTTTTTTTTGAACATTCAATTAATGTGCGTTCACATAATTATACAATTCAAGAAGTTAAGAAATAATAATTTTGTTTGTAATGTGCTTTTAAAAATTTACAACAATCAACCATGAATTGACAACACGATTCAATTGACACGAAACCAAAAGTCTACGTCCAGCGATATCGACGAAAGTGCAAAATTTGCATAGTTAGAAATTTCAATTTAAATTTACATAACGTCATCGCGAATAGTTTATACGATTCAAGTCGAATGATTTTTCAGCATTTCGAAACTATTCATTAAAAAATATTGGACGACGAAAAAGAAAAGATGAGTAATCGATAAATCACTTTTTAAGAAAATTTTTCCTTCGACGTTCTCAGGATTTCAAGATGGGGCCGTTCGCGAGGAATCTGTGTGCGCGGGCGTTCGTGTGTATTCGAGTTAAGCGATAGAGATGGAAAACGTATAGGAATAAGAGGGAGAAAAAAAAAGAGAGAGAGAGAGACGAACGACGCGGGGCAGTAACTTTTTATGCGATAATTCTAGTGATCGGTTCGCGAATTATAGGAGCGGTACGAGTGTTTAAGCAAACAATTTTCATTTCGTGGAAGCTCGTGCGTGCCCGGGCTCACATCCGCGCCACCACCAACGTTTTTCGACATAATTTGCCTCGCTCTACCGTAGCTTATACGCGCGTCCTCGACGACGACGAAGAAAAATAAAATAAAATAAAATGAAAATTGCAACGAGGAGAAGAATGGAAAAAGAAGGAATTTTAAATATAGAAGAGGAACAAGAATAAATTAGCAAAAACATTTTGAACACTAAAAATAAAATGAAAATGGAATTTTAAGGTGCACAATATTATCCATTCATTTTTCCAGTATTCGATCATTTTTTAAGTACCCTTGCCGGTACAGTCTCGTCAAGTTATTTCTACCGCAGCAGTCCGTTCATAAATTTACACATTTTTACAAGTATATTTAAAAAATTCTATAGAAAACTATTTTTACAATAATGTAGAACTGTGGTAAAATTACAGTTATTTTATCAATAAATCAAAATAAAATAAAATCAAAATTCTAATATTCTTATAGATTATTATGAAGAAAAAAAAATAGAATTGGAAGAATGAATAAGATATAACAATAATAAGAATTTTATTAGCTCGAAAACATTTCACAATGATATTCTAAAACCAAATTAGAAACATTCGAATTCGACATTCATTTTTTAACAGGACCGTCGCGGTTTTACTACTGCAAAATTGAATCAGCGATTTCTCAATGCTTATAAAAAAGGACAATAATTCGCTCATAAGTAATAAGGTCAATCTGTCACTTTTTAATTCACATGAAAGAGCAATCTCGTCATATTTTCGTTTTTTTTTCGCGATGTTTACTTTAAAGTAAAAATAGTAACTGGTATACATTTGAAAATAAAATAAAAAGTTAATTCCGTCCATACGTTATCCTGTTTCAAGCTCATAACCATTTTCCTTGACGACTTTGTTTGTGTCCCTCTCTCTAATTTCTCTCTCTCTCTCTCTCTCGATTTTTATAGACCGAAGATAACAGAGCTAAATGGCCATCAGGTTGCCCTCTTTGACGGTCATTTAAGTGAAATTTAATGTAACGATATCTCGAACGTTCCCCTCCCCATTCTCCCTCCCCCCTATCTTTCTCTCTCTCTCTCTTAACTCCTTCATTCCGTCTTTTTCTTCTGTTTTCTCTTCCTCTCTTTCTCTCCTTTTCTCTCTTTCTATCGCTCTCCGGTCGATCAGTCACTTATGTGAACACTTTGTATTCATCGAGTGATTACTCCCCTCAATTCCCTTCCTCTTCCGTCCACTTTTCCTCCACGTTTCATCGAAATATCTCATTAATTCCGATTCCATACTGTCCTGTGTTCCCATCAGGGCTGACTCGTTACTCGCCCAACTTTTCTTATCTTCCGTATCGTTTTTTTATCGCTCTTTCGTTATCTCTGCGTTATTCGGATTAATCAGGGTGCCTTTTTTTTTAAATACTGAGAAATCGCCACAATTTTAATACATTTTGTTACAATTTGTCTATTTTAAAATCTTTTGTTAAATTATAAAATGATTCATGTGAAAAACTGTACCAATTTATTATTGTCGAATTTGCATTCGTTTGAAATACTTGTCTTATTGAATTATTTAAATATTAACTATTATATGAAGAATTTTATTTTGTCGAAAATTAAAAATTTTGAATATTAACATAGAGCCTTTAAATTTTATATCAATTAAATTGACTTTTTATAGAATTTATTATAAGTGTTATTATACAATAAATACGTTAGAAAAATAAGTTGACCCAATTTAGCAACAATGCGAATGAAAATTCAATTTCATACCCTCGATATATTTTTTGATCGAAGTAAAAATGAGCTGAGACGATTTGACATGTAATAGAAAAGTTTTGGTTAACTTTTAGATTGGAATCAACAGTGAGTCATGTAAAATTTTGTAAAAAATTTTATCAAAAAATGCGAGTCATTTGCGTAAAATCATCCGAAATATGTGATTTGAAGTAATTCGATCTTTTAGGTGGTCGTTTCGGTATAGTCAACTTGAAAAAGTGTACGAAGAAAAGCAAGATTCAAATAACAATCCTTACACCTGGTTCCGTTGTCCTCATCCGGCGGTTCGACCGAACTGACCGTCCACGATATCGGCCCGGTGCACGGCGTGACGAGCAAAGTCAGCGGCAACCCATCCCGAGGGCTCAAGTAATAAAACCTGTAATAATTTCAGCTGCATCCAGTATGATATTACCGTTCACGTAGAGACGAGCTCCAATGACAACACAGATTAGCGCTCGCTCGCAGACGATATTTTCATTCGTTAAAAAAAAAAAAAACAGGAAAACTAAGTACAAAATTAGAAAAATTTTGATCAAGAATGCCCAATTTGCTCGATTGTGACAAAAATTGGCTAAAAAAGTGGATAATCTCGCCACAAATGTTCAAATACACGTATAATAATTCAAAAAGTCAATGTGTGAAAATGCGAATATACAAGCTCATGAGTGTTAAAAACAAAAAAATTATTTTGAAAAGAGGAAAAAAATCGTTAAAACTGAATAAAGCAATAAATAGTGCATGAAAGCGTGGCAGCGAGTTCGGATAACGGTTAACTCGTTGAAGGATGTCTTTGTATGCTCAGGAGCACGTGTCGTGAGATTATTAATGGGAGAGTTGGCATCAAAGGCATTTAAGATGCTCTCTCGTACGCGAGAGCTGGCTCGCCTGTTCGCTCTCGTATGAGAAACGGCCATCAGACCGTCCCGCGGAGACAAAGTTGTAAGATTTTTCGCACTTTAAAAAGGCATACAATTTTCTTCTTTTTTTTCCACTCCTCTTTGATCCCATTCTACATCCAGATAGAGCTGTTCTTCAACATATGCTTAGCGAGACAGGTTCTTTTTTTCTACAGACGAAGTATTTAACAAGAATCTTTAAACATTTATTTTAATACAATTGACGGTCTTCAATTTTTGCTTCGTACTGTTAATGTTCTGTTTAACTATAGGCATATATTTGTACATATGATTAAAATTTAGACATATTCTATCATCTGTAAATACGCAAAATAAACTTCATTTATTCAAAGAGAAAGTTAAGAATATATAATCCGATCTGCCAAAATGATTTGTCAATTTCTTTAATAATAATATATTATATAGTAATTGAAAAAATAATTATAGCTAAAGTACTGAATTATTTTGTTGAAAGTAGAGCACAAAATGTAACTTTAATAAAACATAAAAAGTTATGTGTTAATATAATACTATGTTTAGCTTCATTATTTCCAAGACTGCATTTATTTCTAATATTAACATATTAAAAAATGTTTAAAATAAAAGTACATAGCTTAAGATAAAGTCTCGACTATGACGAAACAGTAATTTTTCGTTTAAAATTATCTCTTGTCAAATTATAAAAATTCCAAAGTGTAGCAAATAATTAAAAAATAAAAAAGTAAATCATTGAATGAAACATTTACGGAGCATGCGAAAAATTTTGACAAAATTCCTTTGCAGGCGGGAAGTAACGAGACGAAATAAAATTGAATGAATTTTAGGGGAAAGGAAAAGAAGATTGCTCGTTTTTTTAAATGGGAATCGTCCTCCTCTCCGGATTGCTTTTTTTTTCTTCAAACGACGTGATTTCCCTTCTTCTCGAGTCGGTCTATATTTCGGGGAGGTAGTGAACTGTGAGCTATTGTAAAATTAGCGCCGGGACACAATGCAACGCGACGCGTTGTCTGCGGGGTCGTGTTCGGGCGACCCCCGGTGGCTAAATCCAGCTCCTCTTTTCTCTCGCGACGGGCACACGCTGCGCCGAGAAAGCCCGAGAAGTTGGAACTCGCGGGCACCGTGCAACAACGCCCGCCGGTACATGCGCGCACGTTTCGGTACAAGTTTATTCAGACCCAAACACACACGTCGAAAAGGAAAACAACGAGGCGAGCAGGCTAATAAAAAGAAAAGACACAACTCCCTTTGTCCGATTCAATCGGCGGAATAAGGGCTTTCTTGTTCATCCAAAAAACGACCTCGCTCCCACATTTTCTTCTCGTTCCTTTCAAACACTGTCAAATAAATCAATTTTTATTTTTGGATTCGAACGAATAACTTCTCTTTTATTTCATTCTGAAATTCGATTATTACGCAGCCTCGCCAAATTGCTTTCGTTGAAGAAATAATGGACAGTGCTTTTCCGAAATCGTCATTAAATTTGGAGAGTCGGAAAGTGTTTGGAAATTAAGGAGGTTCGCTACAAATGGTGAAAATAAATGACGTTTTATATGTTAAAAGTGTAGGGAAAGGAAATTTTGTTAAGAGCATGATAAAAATTAGAGAGAATGTTCTTTGTTACTATAAAGAAATTTATATAAATTCAGAAAAAAATATCGTCTACATTATTTTCGAGTAATCGAATAGTAAAATTACGTCCTTATACACGGAATGTATATCTGTATTGTCTTAAAAAAAATTGTATTCACGTATTTCATATGGAAGAATATTCTCTCCAAATTTGAACGAATTTTTATCATTTCGTTATATGTAGCCAACCTCCTTAAGAGTAATTGAAACGATCGGACAAGCTACGGGTGAGAGAAAAGAATGAGGAAACGATTGAAAAATTTTAGGCTATGCAATTGAAATATTCTCAGAATTTTTCAATAAAACTGTTGAAGAAAGCTTACAATCGCGAGAAATTAAATTTATACCAACTAATTAAGTGTGAGTTGTCAATTAAGCGAAAAGGTTTAAATACATTTATTTTGGAATATTTTTATATAATAAAAAGATTAAAGAAGAGCAGAAAGAAATAACAATTGGGATCAAATAAAGATATTTCCCATATTTTTACATAAATAAAAATAACAATAATACATTCAACATTCAAAAACTTTGAAACATAAAGATTAAAAAGAAGCAGCTGGAGATAAAAATTTGGAATCAATTGAACTATTTCCCAAATTTTTGCATAAATAAAAAAAATAATAATACAATTATTTTTCGAAATTACATGAAAGGATTAAAGAAACTGCATTAGCGAGTTATAAACTTTGGGACTAATCGAAAAACATTCCCATATAAAGTTCTCTTTGCAGGCACAATGTCACAGTTTGCAAAAGCAGTTTTTGAAAACTTAGCGATTAACTCAAGTAAAAACCACAACAAAAACTAAAGCTCTCGCCAAAGGAAATAAAAAATTTGAAATTGTAGCAATTAAAATAGAGAAGCGAGTGAAAAATGTTGCAACACAGAATATTACTAAAAATTATGTCTTAAATAATGGCAACAATGTTTATAAATTTTATTCTATGATTTAAAAAAAAGTATGCACACTCTAATTTCTCTGATGAGGAAAAGAGGGTTAAATATATGAAAGAGAGTTGACGAAAGGACTAACTTGGAGACGTTGCCGGATTGAAGGGTCGCCGGTATTTGATATTCCGGATGAATGACGTCAGTTCTGTTGAACTCTTCGACCCTGCTCGGTCTGTCCATGCCATAGGGTCGGGGGCTGCCCTGGAAAACGCCGCGTCTCTGCTGAAGAAGAAGAACGTCCTCGCCGCGAGCGTCCCCCTGATTCTTTCGATTGCTCAGGACAACGATCATCGAAGCGAGAAAAACCAAATCCAACTTGCTCAGAATCATTTTTCCGATTCCGTGAAAAATCCCCGATTCTCAACAAAATAAAAATAAAAAACCACGAGAGAGAAAGAGAGAGGCACACGCGTGAAAAATCGCACAGTCCGTGCCCCGTCGACGAGCGAAGAAAGTGGCGAGGCGGAGAAATTTTCCCAGGACGACGAGGATCCTGGGAAAATGGAGAAAAATAAATGTCGATAAAAACAAATAAATAAAAAAAAGGTGAAACGAAAAAAAATGGACGGATCCGGAGCACTTTTCGGCCTTTCGCATAAATGCGGTAAGGACTCGGTAGCTGGGATACCGGGGAAAAATAATAAAGAGATAGAGAGAAATGAGCTTAGAACTCTCTCAACGACGCCCGCGACTGTTGTGCGCTCGGTTTCGCAAAGAGACCAAGTCGAAAGCCCCTGCGTTTGGCTTTCTCGTCGACACAAACCCCTTCTTTTCACGAACGAGAGAGAAGACGCGAGAGCCCGGCGGACGGGACGGAGCGAGCGAGGTGGACACCGAGAGAGAAATAACTGCGAGAAGACGAAGACATCGTCATTCTCGCGACGACGATGAAGAAGGGGGCTGCTGAACGAGCAAGCACGACGACGGAGTTTCTCCTCATCTTTCTTGCCTCGCGCGAAAGCGTTAACCCCTTTACCGCTTCACATCCGCGTCTTTGGCCGATTTTCCAACCCCCGGCTGATAAATTTATCTCCAAAGTAGCACTTATACCCGCGACTTCGTACAGACGTTAACATTATTCAGGAGGCACTTGCACGTCCATCGACTCAGTTGACAAAATTCCTTGGTCCGATCAGTACTTTGTACACTGAGAGAAAAGCATGTTAGGTATTTTACTGTATACGCAAACGTGACAACTGTATACCATTTATTATTTAAACAATTACATTTTATTTAGATTTTATCCTATGTATATTACTTTGAACTGTAAAAATATATTTAATTTAAATATAATCACTCTATTGATCACTTTAGTAAAATTTTCTATGGTTATTTCTTTCAGTGTATATAGTTAAATATGAATGATTTGAAATTATTCTAATCCGTTATTTGTGTTAAAATATTCATACGATTATTGACATTTGAATAATTTTTGTTCTTGTCACATTCGCGAAAAAGGAGTAATTTTTGTAAAATATTACTGAGGTTAAAAATTTGATAAAAAATATGGTCAACGAGGCGAAAGTTGATAATTTTCTTAATTTTTACCAAGAAAGTGACAGTGTTTTATAAAAAATACTCTCCCATTGAAGTCAAGTATAAATTTTAGATTTTTTACGTCTCCTTTTTGGTTTAATTCATCTAAAATTTAGTTTTTGCATGACGTCACATGGATAAGTGCGTTGTAAAATTCTAATAATTGAACTTCCGGACAATAATTTTCATGAGAAGCGTGTGCGTATCTTCTAAAACCCAAAAGAGCTCGATTTTGAGTAAATTTCATTAAAAAAGTAAAATGGTAAACTTTAATAAAACTGCATGCATAGCTCAATAATCAAATATTCTCCTGCAAATGAAATAAACTTTTGATAGATTCAAGTTAAATTTGTTGTAATTATTAAAATATTTTCATATTTATAGTATAGAAAAATGCAATCGATTATACATATTATAAGAAATTAATGTCTGAATATTATCGACTAGATATATTTCAAGTAATTGATTGTATATTTTTTTAAAGTATAATATAGAAAATACCTGCTCACCATATTACTTTTATAGAAAGTAATGTGTTACTTTCTACCATAAAGCCACGGGATAAAATTGCATGTATTGAATTTAAATTCCTTATTAAAATATATAGTCAGTAATTTAAATGTGATGATTACGGCCAATATATTGCACATTAAATTCATATTTGCATATAAATATAATAAAATAACTGGTACACCGGAAAGTTATTATATTATTAATTATATAGTTTTTAATATTTTTATAAATGCGATCATCACTTTCAACCTGATTGCTAAAAAGGACAATATTGCAAATTTTCATCATTTTCACATTATCGTTAATTACTAATTAAATAGACGATTAATTATTATGTTGTTATTATTCTTATTATCATACTGTATCGCAAACATATCCACTTTTCATCGTATATAATTGTGAATTACTCAATAAGACGACTATGAATTATTACAAAATTATTCGTTCCTAATACAGACGGCTTGCTGGTTTCATCACAACTCAATTCATCAACTTATCTTTTCTATGACCTTTTAGAGATATTTCATTAAAATTCATTTTCTATTCACAATATGAAGTTCTTTTAAAAAGAATTTATTTCGTAAACTTATTAGACAAAATGAAATAAAATCTTTTACTACATGATTTTCAATGACTATTTTTTTTTACAAGTGCAGCTATATGTCTATAATCGAAAATCCATTGTAAATGGTTGTTTTCTTAACTGAAAGTGACGATTTTGCAGAATTGTTAAAAAATTGTTATTATAAACAACTTCTGAGATAGGTTTTATCGAAATGTAGAAGCAGAGACAGTCAAAATTCAAAAAAAAATTAAACTTACGTCGTTCATAAAGTATACCCTAGCAATGCGTCCAATTTTTTTCTTTTTTTTTTTTTTCATTTTCTTTCTACAGATTTATAGACTCAATGTTCTAACAATACGTATACAAATCAACATTCTCTTTTTTGGGCAAGAAAAATGATTTTATGGTGGCACCTATAAATAATGCTCTTGCTTTTAAAACATAAATAGAAATTTAGTGGCAAAAACAATAGCGATTCAGTTGTAGGATTTGACGGAAAGAATCGAGGAGGAAAAGCTGCGAGGGCGAAAGAAAGAGAGAGAGAGAAAGAGATGCATGATGAGGCATAGGCACAGGAAGGAGAGCGTGTAAGGAGGGAAGACTCAAAAAATGGAGACGTATGGGGAACCACAAAGGCAGTTCACGAGCTAGCTCGTAAAAAGCGAAAACGGAGAAAGAGTGAGAGAGAAGGAGACGAAGAAGCCGAAGAGGTAAAACGCTTCTCCGCCCTGCCGAAAACACTTCATGAATAAATTTATGATAAACCATAAATGAGAATTCATTCGTCTCGGAACGATGAGCGGACGAGAGGAAGAGGGAGAGAGCGGAGAAGGAAAAAAGTTTCGGCAGTTTCCCACGTTTTTCTCTTTTGTTTTCCGCGATATTATTTTCCTTCCTCTAATTTTTTCTTATTTGACCCTTTTTTCACGAATCGAAGCCCAAATTGCCAATAAGTGTTCGCGAAACACGCATCGTAAATGTTCGAACGAGAAACTCCTATACGTCACGTCAAAGCTCACCTATCGAGTCTTGGAGAAGTTTCTACTGATTTTCGTTTAAAATTTTATTTTTATTTGAGGTTATATAATTTCAAATGAACTTGAGACAAAAGTGTATGAAATTTACAATATTTGTTATTGTATTTTTACTTATAGTTTTTTTTTAATTTTATTTTTATTTGAGGCAACACAATCGCAAATCAATTTTAGACAGAAGTTTACGAAATTTACAGTACTATTTTTGTATTATTGTTTTTTGTATTTTGTATTACATGTCTTTTGTTGTTTTATTTTGTTTTATTACACATAATTGTATAATAATCCAATGTAATCAAGATTTCACTTTTGATACGTTCATTGATTTATCCTGATTTCCATATTGATACATATTTGTATTTGAAACAGACATATTGAAGCAAATCGCGATAGTATATATTTTACTACTAATAATTGACAATTATATACTGATTATTTTTAAATTTAATACATTTTAGACCCAGATGAACAATAAAAATTGGAATTTAAAATTATTTCTGGAATGTAAGGATACTAGACAGAATCTAAAATATATTTTACTTAAAAAATAATCAGTATATAATTGTCGAACTTTCTAGTAAGTTCTATTCTATCTTACTTTTATCTTTGTACTTTTTACATACTTTATACATAGGCAATTTTTAGAATATTTTCTAGTTATAAATATTTAATGTGTGAATTTTTTAGAAAAAATGCATAATATTTTTCAATCAAATTACCAAGTAACTGGTCAATAAGTCTATACACAAGACTTTTTTTTTATTTCACTGTTATTTCGATTGTTCTACAACATTTTAGATATTTGTCTAATGACACTTATAATAGTAGGCCGACCACTTAAAAAAATGGAATATTTTTTTCTCGTAAATGCTCTCTCGCATACACAAACGGACTCTGCTTCGAAAGTTTAGGACTTCGGTATGATGTTCCAACTTAAGTACTTAATTTCTTCTCTCTTAAAAAATTCCTCCCCTTTTTGCAAATTCTCTCTTAGAGAGAAAAAGATTAGTCACGTGATCTGGCCGAGTTTCGCGTGACGCTGAATGATTGCCCGAGGAATGAAGCGATTTTAGCGAGAGAAACGACGAACGAAAAAGAAGGAATGCGGCGCTGATCAGAAATTCGAACAAATTAAAATCGAATAATCAGAAGGGCTGTACACATTACGAAAAAATTGTCTATTCGTTTTTCCATCATTGAATTTTCCAAGTCGAGTTTCTTTGTCGGCTTTGATGAAATTTCGGAAGAACAAAAAATGTATACGCGCAGTCTTCGGGAGAAATTTTCGAACGATCGAAACGAAGGGAGCTAGTAAAAATAATGCAATAGTGAAGGAAAGAGCGGGAAAATGCGAGAGTCGAAGTTTGGACAAGTTTTGGGGAAGGGGTAGCGACCGGGGAAAGGCCAAGTAGTCAAGTGCAGTCAATGGTCAGCCATCCGAGTAATCCCCGCAGGACCAAAGTGTACGCCTCTCGAAACGAACAAATTCCTCAAACTCTCTCTCTTTCCCGCGACTTTTACATACATGAAAGAAAAAATTCTAAAACAATACTCGATTGCTCAAATTTCGAGTCGGAAACAATTATTCGTCTGCTCAAAATATTGAAAAAAAAATCTATTTTTAATGTTTTTTCGAAGGTGACAATTGGGGAAACCGCATTGAAGAAAAATCTCTCGAAAGGAGGTCGATGCTCAGACGGATCGAGGAGGAAAAAAGGAGAGAAGAAAAAGCAGAGAGGGTGGGGTGGAGGAAGGAGAAAAAGAAGAATGAGAAAAAGAGAGGCGGGGGGAGGAGAGGAAAGAAGAAAGTCGACAAAGGTTTCACGGTGGAATCAGGATGATGACAGCGACTCGCTGAGTCCGGTTGGCAGGTCGATAAATCATGTCCCACACTGTGGGAACCTCTTCGCTATAGCTACCACTTTTTGCTCGCGGTGAAAAGTCCATTTTACATATTCGACGATCCTCCGCGGACTCGAATTATCGACTCGGATAAACAGCGAAATAAATAGAAAAAAAGAACCCTGCTTTTTTCTCAACTACACGTTCTTTCTCATAATTTAATATCCTTATTCTTCCCTCGCCAATATATACACAGTATCCTTTACAGGCATTCGAGATAAGACACTTTAATTTTGCGGCCATTTTCGTCCAATTCAGATTTTTTAATTTTAAAAAAAAATTACATTCGAATAAATTATGTCAGATTTTCAATGAGCCTCGATTTGCTTCGATTGAATTCAAATTATCCTTATGACAGAGGTTCTTGAAAAACCTGTAAAAGTGTGGTAGATAAAAGTGAAAATTCTATATTGATAACTATGTATATGGAACTAATTGAATTTTATTCATAAATCTTGTTCTAATAAATATATCAATAAAATATAAATCTTTAGATATATCTAGATCTATCTAGACGTCAAGTAATGAAAAAGTAAAATTATCAAATTTACATGTCAATGCAACAATTTTATGGTAAAAAGTACTATATTACGACTTCTTTCAGTGCGTGACGTCATTCAGCTTGAGACGTATACAAACATGGGAAACATTTTAAAAATCGTGACGTATTGAAGGGGCGTCCCGTGGTATTTTAAAAAATTGGTATCTGAGATCGATCCCATAATTCAAAATAAAATTGTTCGCATGTTATAGCCCCGGGAAGTCAAACTTGTTTTTCACCGATTACTCAGAAACGCATCCCAGGGAAACTATTTCGCAGGTTCATTCGTGAGTTTTCGCCGAGTGTCGTCTCCGTCAGCTTGATCTCTATGGGGTTGATAAAAAAATTTCTTATCACTGCGATATCGCATTTTTATCAATATTAAACGATTTCAAACAAATTTTCGCAATCGTCTCGTGGTGAACATTCTGACAATTATATTTCTGACGTACCTTTAATTTTCCATATGATATTTATTTATGTTTTTAAAATGAAACCAAAATTATTTTACGCGAAAATTCAATCAAGGATTCAATCAATGCTCACTTGACGATTTTATTGTCATTTTATTAATACACATAAATATTCTCTAAAAAAATGTGTAGAAAATTTGCTGAAATATTTATGTCAGGCAGATGAATTATTTAAAATCAATTATCATAATCTAAATATTAGGTTTTTTTAGTTAATTTTTAAATTCTATTTCAAATAATTAAAAAAACATAAACATGAAAAAAAGTTAAAATGTCAGAGAAATATTTTGGCTTTAACATTTTTATATTTTACTGCGAATAAAAAATCGATCACTGATTTTTTGAACCAGACGAATTACAGTGGTACAAATAAGTTTGATACACTTTGGGTATATTTTCGTGCAATATAAGATATATATATATATATATGTATATTGATGGACAAAAAACAAGGAGAAAAAAAGTGAGAAAAAGTGGAGAAGAAATGGGAGGACGGAGAGTTTGCTGTAACAATCAAGAAGAAGAAAAGGAGGAGGAAGGAAGAGGAATAAAGAGAAAGAGAAGGTGGACCATTTGGTTGGCCATAAAAGCTGCGGACCCGGGGGCTCGTACGTTATTTCGACCTTCTCTCAATCTTTCACTCTTGCCCGTGAGTTCGCATAAACTTTCATCGATCTTATGCCGCGCTTATACTTTACTACGATCAGCAAAAAGTCTTCCTCTCCCTCTGCCACCCTTTCTCATCCTCCTCTTTTTTCCTCTCTCCGTCCACGTTTCTCCCTCAAAACTTTTAACAATTTAGTGTCTAATAAAAATACATTTTAACGGAAAAGAACGAGGCAAAATAAAAAGGTAAACAGGAAAGAAAATGAAGCGTGGTTCAAAGAATATAACCAAAAAAAATTTTTTTTTTCGAACACGTGAGGGAACCGAAAATGGACGAGAAGAGAATCGTCATATGTTGAATTCTCAAGAAACTAAAAAAAAATATTTTTTTTTTTACTCATGATAATATTATTTTTGCAGACAGATAAAACGTGCTTGTCACAAAAGTGCGATTATTCCAGTGTCACGCTGATTTTTGGTTAGAAAGAAGGGGAAAGAAAGCCGGCTGAGAACTTAATTTTATTTCTGGTTCGGAAGAAGGGAAATGAATCTTTTGGCGGATATTTGACCATGAAATGTAGCGAAGTTTCGTTGCTGGCCATGTCGGGTCTCTTTTCTCCCTCTTCCAATTTTCGTCGAAACACGCGAGAGACTCGGCGAAATCGCGCAGAGACCCCGCCAAATTAAATTCGACGCGAGAGAGCCGCTGACTTGCGCCCTTATCGCTCTCGACTTTGTTTTAACGTAAAAATATATATCTATATTTATCTTTCTCCGCTTCCACCTTTTTTTCTCTCTGGGTGAAGAAACATCGGGAATACAGCGCAGACGACGAGACGCGAACGCCTCGCTTATTCACGTATTCACAAATAGTTCAAACGAGAGAGAGAGAGAGAGAGCGAATGAGAACCAAGAGAGAGACTTTTCGCTTCTGACTCACATGCTGTCTGGGCACGTAGCCCTTTTTTAAATTTTTACCGTGCCAACATTTTTTCCTCGATTACCTCAGAAAGAAATTTTCTCCTTATTTTTTCATCCATCAATCCTATGGAAAACTGAAAAAATTATTTTTAAAATCGTTGAAATATCGTTTTTACTTTATAAAAGTGACAACTATATACTGATTTTCATAAAAATAAACATATCTTTTTTTCAGATCTTGTTTTAAATATATTTTAATTTTTTGTATATAAATATATTTACTAGTAAAGTAATTAGTATAATAAATGATCAAAAAATAAAATTGAAATAAAAATTCAGCCTCTGTGGTTTTCTAAAATTATTTTTCATGCTGCATACAGTTGATTCTTCCAAAATATATTATCTACGAACAAGAAGAAGCAAAAACTCGCGGCAGAAGACTTACAAAAATGTTCCGATTCTGGCAATTTTTGAGCAAAAAATAAAAAATAAAAAAAGATCCTCTATCAACGTTGTCTCTTTTTGTCTCTCTGAGTTTTGGAGTCTTCGATCGAGCGGGACACCTTCCAAGTGTTCTTCGTGCGAAATTCCTTCGTATAGCGAATAAAATAAGGTTAGCTGAATGAAAATCATGAAAGGTTTTTGAGAAAAATGGGCAGTACGTTAGCTACTCAATTCTTCACTTTTCCGTTTATTTATTCGTATATTTCATCTTGAATTTGGCTGCTATAAAAAAATTGACTATTTTGGAATAAATTTACTTAAAAAAAACTCCTCTGCAGTTTTAAAAAGCCAAATTTAGCTTAAATTGTGGCCTTGAGTAGAGAAGTGAAGAGTATAGAGCTAAGGTACTGCTGAAAAATGATTTTTTTTTCTGCCGGCTTTTCCACGCGAGATCCTGTTGCTATGAAAATAAAAGAGAATTAAATAGCGCGCTCGTCGTCGTTCAGCGAATTCGGCTTTTCTCAATTGACGAACGGGAGATTTTGGTGACCGGGCGTTTCGGGCGGCCCGGTGTATTACTTATTTATTAGGAGAATGCACGGGTGGTCCTGCGACATGACGGAATCGATTACGCCGAATTCGCGGAACCGAGCACCGCGTCACTCCCTTCCTTCGCTTCCTCTTCTCCTCTTTTCGAATTATGCTTTCCTTCTCGAGAGATGCAACGATCCCTCGTCTCTATCGCGATCCCTTTCTCTCCCTCTCTCTTTCTTCACTTATTTTTCATTTTATTTATCGAAATTTATGAGTTTTGCTTCTTAAGTTTTGTTTTATCATCAGTTTTTAAGCATTATTTTCACTATTATGTATTATCTTACGATTAACTACGGCATAAGCAAAAATTGAAATAAAATTAATAAAGTCTTGATATTTCATCTACAAGTTCTATATCTGCCCTTTTTTTCAAACTTATCTCTTCTTTTAGATTGTTTCCATAATTCTTTTTTATCTGTGAATGAGAAGCAAGCACTGACAAAGTTTACTAATAATCCATCCATATTTTTGCACATGTATACACTTTTCAAATTCATTCGTAAATGCAATTTTAAGAAATGATAAACAATAATACAAATTTTCAGATTTTATCCTTTAATTTTTTTAATGTTCATTTTTCTTTTTTTAAATTGCAGATACATATTTTCCGTTTCAATATACATTGTTAATAAAAATTTTTAAATTATAAAACAATTTGTTGAACAGTTCGAAAGATGTTTTGTTCGAAACTTTCGTTTCAACAGTCTACATTTCTCAAAATAATCTTTTCAACTTTCTTCAATTTGTTATTTTTTAAAAATAGTTTAAATTACACATGTTTTAACGTGTATATATGTATAAACGTTAAATAATGATTTTTATATTAAATTTCTTCATAATAACCTTTACGTCGATTTCTTTTTTTCCGCCATTTCTTCTCAATTCTTCTTCGACCTCTATCTTTTTGTCTTCTTTTTTCGTTTTGTAAATTCTTTTTAATTTTTTTTTCTTTGCTCATCTCTCTCTCTCTCTCTCTCTCTCTCTCTTTTCTCATCACTGGCTTATTATGTAATCAGAATAACAATAATTGCTCGAAACGACTACTCATCAATCGAGAAGAGACAGGCCAGCCTGGGGCAATACACCGATAGCTACTTGATAGTCCAGCAGTCCTCCATCTCTCTCTCTCTCTCTCCTCGTTTTTTCCCTCTTTCTTCCTTTTCTCGTCCCTCGCGAGCTCTTTTGATTTTAACCACGGGCCGATATCTTGCACAGGCCAATCTCAACCCCGATGGCTTCGTCGACATTTTTTTTCTCAACTGTAAGGATGATCGGAAAAACAAATAATTAAAAAAAGATACAACGTAATTGCTTGCCAATTGATGATTTTATTCAATTAGTTTGCTCAATAACGAATAAATTTTTATCCCGTGTTCAATTTTTCTATCGTGCTTTTATTTTACTTCGCTCTCACAGTTGCAACATGAAATTTCGTCCACCCCGAACCACGCGATAGATTTTTTTCCATCAATATATATATTTTTTATTTCTCTTCAATTTGCCTTCTCTCGGCCTCGTTCTCGGCTTATCGCTCGTAATAACGGGCTATCGTCCAGCGAGATGTTTCCTCGCCAATAATCGAAAACTTCTTTAACGCCCAGATCAACGGTTTATGGACAAATTTGTTCGGAGGGTCGGTTATACCGAAAGAACCGCGCGGGGCTAGAGGAGGCGAGGAGAGAAAGGGAAGGGAAGAATCTTCGGGATATAATGCTTCGAAGGCGGATCCACATCCTGAACTTCGCTTATACTTTATGGATATTTGAAGTTCATATCTTTTTTTTAAATCTTGCAATCTTTTATAAATCTTGCTCGAATGAACCTCGCGATTTAAGACGCAGGTGCATGCAAGGAGAAAATCAAATAACTCTGCAAAGTGGGAAAAAAATGTTACTTAAGGGTGAGGCTCGCACGTTATTTATGACTCGAAAAACAACTGCACTTTTTTACTTTGTTTCGTTGCCAAATAACAAACGCTGAAATTAAATTTAAGCTGTTCTACATTAAGATAGTCTATGTGCGTAAGATTTAAAGATATGTTTCACGTTTCTTTATTTTTAAATAATAAATTATGGATTTCACATTATGAGAGAAGAAAGAAATGGAAATTGACGTGATTAAAAATAATTGTATATATAAAGATCAAACGGCTTAAATGTGCTTTTATATTTTACTTATACTGTATAAGAATGCATTTTATATACATTTTCTTTTATTTTATCTATATTTTGTGAAAAATGTATTTGTCAAACTTTTCAAATGAAGCGTAATTGTTATTATTATTTTAATTATAATGAAAATTCGGGAATATTTTATTTGATACAAAATCATGCAACAAGATTCTTCAGCGAGGAACGCGAAGATAAAACGATTTTTGGTGGAATTGTTTTAGTTACCTAAGGTTTCTTGAAGTGCCGACACTCGATTCCTTCGTCCTTGGTGCGAACACGTTCCTGTTGTTTCTCTCTCTCTCTCTCTCTCTCTCTCTCTTTCTCTCCTTTTTCAGTGCAGAACGGTTCGAGCGAAGAATAGAAAACGTAAAAAGTGGAAAAATAACATTCGAAGACCCAGAAGTGAGAATATGCGAGACTCTTCAAGTGTCTCCGTTTAACCCTGCCACGATGAAATCACACCTCTGGCTCACCTGCCCAAACCACGTTCAACACTCAATCTTTCTCTTTTCTTATATCTCGAAAATTACTCGAAAATTACTTTTTTATCGCTCGAGCAGTATAATCACTTTTTCATAGAGGACATTTTATTATTCAAATGTTATTTTTTACTGCACGGAGATAATTTTATACAAAAAATTATCATATTTTATTCGAGTTCAGTATACACTGAGAAAAAGAATCGGATCAACTAAATTCGATTAAAATTTACAAGGATATTTTTTTAAGACAATAATTATTTTATTTGTCCATAAGTTATCGTTTTAGATTCAAAAATTAATGATTAATCGTTAAAGTTATTTTTACAGATATAATTAATTTTTTTTAAGCATCAGCTATACTATGTTTGAAGCGCATTGGATTTCATTCAAAGCTAACAAAATGTTTGAGTAAAGAATATTAATATTTTTCTGCGAGAAATTTAGTTTTTATATGAAAAATTTTCATTTTTCATGTGAAAAAATGAATTTCCATTAAAAATAAATAATGTTAGTGGTTCATTTCAGCCAATAAATAAAACGATAGCAAATAACAATTTCAGTGTATAAAAAAGTGTCGAAAAAACAAACCAACGTATAGTCATACGTAAATTTTTTTCTTTTTTCTGAAACAACAAGAAAAATAAAATTATGATCTCTTCTCGTGGACGCGCAGGGTGGAATAATAAGAAGACTACTTGTAAATGAATAAGAAGACGTTTCATTACAATCGGTATGTACAGTTTATTTTCGGAGGATTAATATAGATAATTTTCATCGTAATCGGGGAGGAAATGGGCTTCGTTGGGAGGGGGTTCGGGTCTCAGGGGCGAGGGTGCAAGGTCTCGGGTACTTTAGAGTATAATTTCTGGGACTTTGACTCACATTTTTTCATTCCTCACTCTCTCTCTCTCTCTTTATCTATCACACTCATACTTTCGACTCTCGTACTTTTTTCTCCCCGACGTTCGCTCGTAATTGTACAATGATAACGAGCAATGAAATCTTGCGCAAATAAAAATTATATCGCCCGTACCTCGATCCTGACGATAATCGCAATAATAATAACTCCAATCAATCAATAAATCAATGAATTAATAATAATAATAATAATAATAATAATCGCGATAGTAATGACAATAGTAAGTAGCGATAATAATTATCATTTATGAATTATTGTGGTGTTCGATGAAATGGAATGTCATTCGGGGGTTGGAGTGGGGAAAGGTTTGCTAGCCTCGTCCCTAGCCTCGCGCGCACACATTTTTTTTCTCCTCTCTTCCTTCATTTTCACTCCACCTTTCGCTTTTCGTCTTCTATTTCATCTGTATCTCGATCATTCATTATTTTTATTCTTATTTCACTAAGTTAAGATTCGTTTTTATTCTTCAGCTCGTAAAAATCCTCGAATACAAATCGGGGATGAAAAAGTTCTTTCCTCGCGGCTCGTTAAGCCTTATTTTTATTTTTTAACGCAATCCAGGTGTTTTTCTTCCTTCTCTCTCTTTCTCTCTCTCTCTCCTCTAGATTGTTTTTTCTTCCTCTCTCTCTCTCTCGCTCTTCTACCCGTTCGCTTCTTCTGCTTCTTACCGGCTCCCTCATCTTTAATTCAATAAATCGTTAATAAATTGTATCAGTTTCAAACGTGAGTTATGTGTGCGTGAGTGAACTAGTGGCGCCGCGTATCCGACAATTTCCCCTCCCCTCTCTCGGGAGGGAAAAAAAGAATCCCGAACGGGAGAGGAAAGCGAACGAAAAAGAGGAACGAGAAAAATAATAATAAAAGAACGGGGTCTCGAGAATAATTCGGAACGAAAAGAAGTTGGAGAAAAAAAAACGAACGTTTCCTACTCCCTTCGTCGGTCTTTTTTTTCGCTCCCTATTTTCTCGCGGAACGAGAGAGGGCGATCGAGAAATTGAAACACGGCTTTAGGAAGTCTCTGTAGTAACCAGCGGTAAAACGTATCACAAGTATGTAGCATCCATCGTTTATCATTATTATTATTGTTTTTCTGTTTTTTTTGTTTTATTTTTTATGTTTTTTTTTCTCCCTCTCCACTCCTCCTTTCTCGTCGATCGAGCATCGGCCGAGATCCGACACTCTCCCGCTCGCGATGACTCTCGCTTCCCCGCGCGAACTTTATATATTCACGACTCGAGATCGCCGATATACCCGACGTTTCGTAGAAATATATTATTATTGGCTTTCACATTATTGTATAAACTATTATTATATTCGTTATTGTTAAAATATTGGCTTCCGTTTGTCTTGAAAGAATATGAGAGAGTGCGTTGCGACGAGCGCGGGAAGCGAGCGATCGCGATCGTCGTTCGAGAATCGAAAATATTTCCTTTTTTTTTGTTGCCTCGACCGACGCCGGACCGTCTTGTTCGGAGCTAATTTGCCTTCGCGTGCTTTCCGGTATTTCGCGCTTTCGTTTATCGTTATCATTATATACGGATGAGTCGACGGAGTCGGAGATAGAAGCGAGGGTCCCGGGGAGCGCAGACAGCAGGAAAATGAAAGTTTTCGTCGGGAGCAAGACCGAGAGCTTTTTACTCCCGATCGTTTCTCGAGAAAAATAGAGGCATTTCTGCAAGAAAAAAAAAGAAAATGTCGAGCAAGGATCAACGGAAAATTCAGTCGCGAAAAACTTTCGGTCCCGAATGAAAAATTGTTTCGGCGCGATGAAGTGAGGATTCGCTCGACCCCCGGGTCTTGGCTCGCTTCCCTCCTTTGTTTCGACTCATTTTAAAAACTGCGTTAGATAATCGTTTATCCTGTCTTGTTATTGTATATCAAACATTATAAACTGTAATACAATGTAAACCTGTAAAAAATATACTGGGTGGCGGCGGCTCTGTATAATATAATAATTAGTTATTACAATTGTTTTCTCTCTTCCTCCCAAGTGTTCATCTCCGTTTCCGTAATTCTCCCCCCTCCCCCCCTCCTTCTCCTGCTTAATCTTCCCCCTCATTTATGGTACATTCGTTAATTAGTATAAATATATCGTAATAATTAATATATTTCTGCAATTGCGTTCTACGCTCGTTCGATATTTCGTCGGTGTCCACACATACTCTTTTTTTTTCTTTCGTATTATTTCTCACCACTATTCCTCCGTCTCCGTTTATGGTACAAATGGTAAGTTCTGTGGTCCATCACGGCTCTAAATCCTTTATTTTAAAAAAATTGCACCTTTCAACAATCCTGCTTGCCATTTAATCTTCGTTTACGAGCTTTTGTCTCAATCGTTGTTGCGTTTGTGTATTTTTAAATCGATTTTATTTATATTTATTCTCGGTCAGATGCGCTTGGACGAGGCTAGGGCGACTTAGGAACTACATGACGGCACAACCGATGCAAGTAACTATTTTCTCACTTATCAACGCTTTTGCAATCGCTCGGTGCACACTCGTTCAAACTTCTCGGGGGCTTTTCCTCGATTCGCTCTCTCCGCATTCTCGCATCTCGTTCTCCCTTTCGGTTTTATTGTACAGGCGCGAGACGCGAGCCCGCGTGCTCTCTTCAAAATTTTATAATCTTCCTGGCTTATCGATCGAAAATAAAAATCATCGATCGATAGGTATCTGCCTGATCGATCGTCGAGAATATCGTGACCGCTCTTCTCGCCCGTTGTTCAAGCATCGACGTTCTCAGCCTCGACCGATTACAAATTTTCTTACCGACACTTCAAAGTGGAAATAGTGCTGAATGCACAGACAACTTTTTCCACTTTGAAAAGTGTCGCGCGCACGTCTCGCTCGCATCTTCTCTGCTTTTTCCATGATTTTACGAAACGTGGATCAGGCAATAACGAAGAAAAAATTCCCTACAATCTCGCACACTCACACGCAAAAGTTCCCACTCGTACGTTGACGCTCCTTCGTAAAATTCAACCAATAATTAATAGTCAATAATGTTACAGTATGTATAATAATAAGAATAGAAATGACGACAATAAATTAACGAATGTTGTGCAACTAGCTACATAATTACATTTGTAAACTGTCCGTTGTTTTACGAGAGAACAAAGGTAATCCTGTTGTCTCGTGAAATAAAGAAAAGATATTCCGCTACCTTTTCAGTAACAACGAAACTTTCGGTCTCCGAATCCTACAAGTATCAACAAATCATTTCGAATCGTTCTTCGTTTCTTCTTTATCAAACAATCGCACACACAGACAAACTTTCGTCGCACTTCGCTCGTCTTTGTTCACCGCTCGTTTTTTTATTTATTTTTTTTTATTTAACTGCAAAATAATACTGAAGTCCGCACATGTGGTGCCTATCACATATCGTGTCGTCTATGTATCATTTTTCTTCCATTCTCACCCTCTCTCGCTTTTATATTTTCACATTCTCTCCCAATCTCGCTTGCTCGCCCGCACATTTATTTCGCTAAAAATCCCTAACTCTCGCGATTCTCCCGTCGTATAAACAAATGGACAAAATTTTCGTACCTAAAGATCGAAACGATTCTCGAATTACGTAATCGAATACACAATTTCCGGTAACGTAGACACGCACGCACACATTGAGCCGCATTGACGCACACGCACGATCGCGGGGTCGCGCGACCCCGAAATTTCGCAAAATCTCGCTCCGGCAAACGAGCGAATTAAAAAATGTTCTCGCACTCTGCCACGCATGCATCCGCACATTGAACTTTTCTCGCTTCTTCGTGTCAGTTTTCGAGGTAACAAGCGCCATTTTCGGTTCACTCTCGGGAATAAAAGTTAGCTTGAATTTAATTGAAATTCGAAAAAAATAAAAGAACGATCGATGACTGTACAATTCGTCGGAATCGCGAGTTTTTCGAGTTGTAATAGAAATGAAAAAAAAAAAATGGTCCATTGATGAATCGTGACGAGTGTCTCGAAATTGGCGCCTCTTCGAACTCTAATCACCCTCGGAAGACTCGCACGAAGATCGGCGCGATAAACCTCTCGTTTATTTTCATCTTTTTTCATTTTTTCTGCACTTTTCATCTCGAAACACCCTGTTTTTATAGAATAATATATATAATATCGTAATAATAATCAATAATATCAGTTTGTATTGTACAGGCTGTTTTTTCTCTTTCCTTCTCTCGAGGGCGCTTTTTTTCATTTTCTAGAGACTTTTTTTAGAACGTTGGGTCTCGGAGGGCTCACTTTTTGGGGAGGGATTGGGCCGAAAGCCTGTCACGTCGTATCTTTTATCTCAATTTTTTTTTTCGATTAATCGTCTCTCTAAAATCACCTTAAGTCTTACGGAAATGTATGATTTTTTTTTCTTAATCTCCTCTCGTTACTTTTTTTCTCGTACGTTCTCGCTCTCGTCTCGCTCGTCCCGTACTCGATACCACTCACCCCCGTATCGTGTTTCCTCTTTAATTCTTATCCTTTTTCGTCGTTTACACATTAAATTTAATCGTTAATTTAATAATATATTTTTTTCTCATCCGCGCGACTCGACTTTTTTTTCGTCTCGTCTCCTATCTCACGAAACCGAAATTCTCTTTTTTTTCTACACGTTTTTCTCCACGATCGTTCACTTCAAAATTTATATACTTCTTATTTTTTTCTTCACAATCGCGATACCAAAATTTTTCGCCGACACGCGCCTCTTTTTCTCTTCCTCGATTTTTCGGGGGCAGCGAGAACGTGGATTTCTCATCGGGATTTAAATTTTTGTCCAACGCTCTCGCTCTCTATTTCCAACGCATTCGAGATCCCAACGAAACAATCGTATTTTATAGATTTATGAATTACCCCACTTCTCTCTCCCTCTCTCTCTCTCTCTCTCGCTTTACTTCTTTATACTTTTTATATGTAGCTTTTTTCATTTTCAAATTTTTTTTCTCTCATTATCTATCGTAGATTTGTCTGTGGCTATCCCTGATGTGTTAGTTACCCTGCGCTTCCGTCTGGTTGTCGAAATATTGGTTACTCTTTATTTTAACTTTTTTTTTCAATTTTTTTTACTCATTTATTTTAAACACTCGTTTTCTTTTCTCCCGTTTCTCTTTTTGTTATCTCAAAAGTGTACTGTGGTCTACGATCGACATAATTTTCTCTCGTCTCCGTATTTTGCGTTCGAAAACTTTTTGCTTCATTGCTTGTTTTTATTTTTTTTTTTCAATTTTTGTTTTTGGTTTTTCGAAAGTTTCGCTCGTTCGTCGATTTTGTTCGCTGTGTCTCTTTCGTGATTTAACGCTTAGAAACTTGGGCGAATTCGGGCCTGAAACTCTTCCATCTTGCCTCCTGTCTCTCTCTTACTCACTTTTGCTCTCGAAAAAACTTTTCGTCCTGTCGAAAATTCCGAGGGATCGGGGAAAGGGGAAAGGGCTCCTGTCACTGTCCTCTCCTCAACTTTTTTTTTTTCTCTCTCTTTCTCTCTCTCGCTCTCACATTTATCGTAATGCCAAAAAGTCCTGGACTCTTCATTGAATAATTCTGTTCGTTTTAGTCGTTAATTTTGCTTCTTTTTTTATTATTATCATTGCCATTTATTACTATCATTATTTATCACAAGGGGGAAAAAGGAAGACGAAACGCGGGTCAAAGTATATAAGCGTCACGAAATCCCGAGCTTCTAGCATACAGATCGCTATACGTACGTTCAAAATTTACACAAAAGGAAAGAACATTCACTCGAAGCGAAAAAAAACACAAAAATAATCATCGAACTTAAACAAAGACCATAATTACTACAATTACATCAGAGTGTCGTCAGGGGTAATAAAAATCATAATGAATTACAATAAATGAACATTTGGAGCAGCCAGGGAGAAAACTTAGAAGAATATTCGTATTTACAGTTTGGAATGAATGATGCAACTAATAATAATAATAAAAATAATAATACAACACATAACATATATGATACAATAATACAGGCAATAATGATAATAAACGACGATGATAATAATATTGATATAAATTTTGTCATTTTCATTTCTCCATTATTGCACTAATCCCTCCGAGTTCGTGTCGAGCCAAAATCGTGTCAAACTACTTTTTTATCCTTTGCTTCAGAATTTTCACATCGAAATTTTTCTCATAACTGTCATAACAAACAATAAGTAAATCAGAATAAAACATTAACGAGCGATCGCTCGTTCGCCATAGCGTGTCTCGGAGTTACAAATTTTTCACGCTGGCGACAAATAGTGTTGAAACGACGAGCGACAGATCGTTTTTCTTTTGTTAAACCCTGCTCAAAGTAAAATTTCAAATTAACGAAAACAAAAAAAAAATTTGTTTTTTGTCGAAAATGACCGAAACACGTGTTCTCGAGAGACCCCAAAAATTCAATAATAAATCTCGATAATAAACTCTCTTCATTCTACTTCCTTAATAATATTAATGTTGATAGCAATAATAATAATAATATTAATAATCATATCCAAAAACTAATAATAATAATAATTATAATAATTGTAAAAATGAAAATTATTTACGAAAACAATACAATTATAATTATTGGACAGATCGATTCTGTGATTCGATCCCGGCGACGATAATGTTTATTTTCTTGAGTTTTTATCTTCCTTTTTTTTTTAAATCAATCAATCAATCTTAGTTGTGTCACCTCAATTTTTCTTTTCTCGTTCGCTCTCTCTCTCTCTCGTTTTTTTTCACGCTCTCTCTCTCTCTCTCTCTCTCTCTCACGCTCGAACACGAATCAATAATTATCTCGCTCTCATCTCAGTATCGAAGATTTTACAGTAATTAACAGTAATTTACTATTTGGTATATGATCGCTCATTGTAGCAGGAACTGTTTATAGTGTGATGCTGCGGCTGGCCAAATGGTCCGGAAACGGCGAGAAAAAGCCACGACCGAAAAACCGGCGCTCGCCCCGTTCATCCCTCTCCCGACTCCTCTTCCCATCTCTTGCAATTAATAAGGTAAATTCATATATATGCTTTTTTTTCGTTTTATGTATATATATATATAATATATAATATATTTATGTATAATGTATATAGATTTTTTATTTGAAATCTCGAGTTTGCGGATTGCGAGAGAGGGAAAGCGTGGGAGCGCGCGGACGGGCGCGGATCTCGCCGCTGCGGGCTCATTTTGGACCTTGGTTTGTGTTCGGCAGACTCGTTCGATAGCTCGACGGGCGTTTTCCTCCTAACGTTCGCGCGGGCAACAGCCTTGCCGACCGTCGAGCCTTCGAACCAACCTGACGTTTATTTATTGTTTTCTTCCTTCGTTCTATCTTTCGTCTCGCTTTTAAACTTCTTATTGTTTCTCGTTTTTCTTGCTTTCTTTTCGTTTTTTATTTATTTATTTGTTTCTTCTTTTTTTTTTTATCAACGCATTACGATTATTTACTTCCGGACGAGGTTTGCGTCCTCTTGTCTGAGACGGATGAAGACAAAACATGACGGAAACGGAAAACAAGTGAAATTGTACAATTAAAAAAATAGGATCGCTCTCGTTGATCGCGAACTATCTGAGACTCGATACTGCCGCGGTCTGCGCGAACAGCGCCTTTGTTTTTTCTCTCTTGCGGGATTTACCACTCGTTCGACGGGACGATGGATCGTTTCGCTCTCAGCGAATTCTCTCTCTGTCCAACGCGTTCGGAAAGAACAGAAATTCTTCCTTGCCAAAGGTTGGTAAGACGCGACTCTCGAGTAAATTCCAAGTCACTCTCTACTTTTCTTCTCGTCTCCGAGCACGATATTTCGCGAAACGAACCATCGTCGTCGTTTTCAATAACTTCCCTCTTTTTTTTTTTTCCCGCAAGCTCACGCACCGTTCGCTCATTCCCCGCTTGCAAACGAATCGAGCATTTTCTCTTTAAATATGTTTTTCTTCGTTTTCTTTTTACGTTTTTGGTCGGCTCGAAGCTGGTTCAATGTTGAAGAGTCAGTCTTGTGTTGGCTTCCAGGAGCTGCATCTCGAACGCGTCCTGTTCTGGGAGCGTCAGTCGGAGGATACTCGGCGGTATCCCTCGATCGTTCGTTGCAACGGTCGTATTCTTCTCTCGGGCGTCGTCGCGGTGGTCCTTGCCCTTCCTCGTTATTTCGAAAAGTCAACGCTGGAAGAGATTCCATCGTGGATATGACGGTGCCCTCGGGCATCGTCGCGGAATGAAGAAATAATCGCGAAGTGAGAGACAGGAAGAAAACGGGAAACGTAATAGGTATCCGACGAGCGGGTGACCCCCGGTTGGACGTGGACTTACGTGGGGCAGATCCCGCGTTGAGGGGACTTCAGGTAATCGTCCTCGCGTTCCACAAGATCGCCTCGTTCCGGGGCCATTTTCTTCGCCTCTTGAGCGCGCGTCACATGGGGGCGTGAGCTCAGTCGGAGCCATTTTGTTGAAGAAGAGCGGGCGCGGATTGCGGCGCCTGCGGCGTCATCGACGACGAGGACGACGTTTCGTGGTTGTTGTCGAGGGGCGAGGGGCTCCGACTTCTCTGGGCGAGCTCGCTACCGGGCGGGCTGCCCGACGGACAGCTGACGATCACGGGGGGACAGTTTGAGGTTAGGTTCGCCGGGTTCGACGCCGACTCGAGCGCCTTCTGCTCGCTCGGTGGCAGCAGGTGGACCATGCTGACCGGGACCGGAAACGCGGTAGCGTAGTCCGGGAAGAAACCCTGGGGCAGATTGCCGCCGAGGAGCGGGTGATGGGAAAATGGCGCGTCGTCCGCCGGATGCGGAAGACCGAGCGGGTGGCTCAGCTGCGGTGGCGCTTGTATCGCTTTTACGTTGTTGTTAAGCGAGTTCATAACTTCCCCGGTTGTGGCGCCCGTGCAGTCCCTCCTCAGCTGCTCCAACTTCAAGCTCTTGCCGTACTTCCCTCTGACGTACATGAGCAGGCTGTTGTACGGGATCCCGAACATCCGGCTGGCTTGCGAGGTCGTCATTTGCTTGTTCCAGACGTACTGGAGGGCCCTCGTGAGCTCCGCGTTCGTCCAGGAACGCGGCGGACCACCCCGGGGTGCGCTGTGCTGTCCCTTCGGCCTGCCGATCGGCATGCCCCCTCTGCTGTGGTCGGACCAGCGTCTCGCGCTCGCGCTCTCGCTCCGGTGCTTCTTCGACTTCTTGGTCGGATGGTGACCGAGGCCCGCGCTCCCGAACAGTCCGTGAAGCGTCTCCGGCTTGAAGCTGTCGTTGAGATCCGCGAGCAGGGAGCCCCGGTCGAGACCGGCCGCGTGGGGAAACATCGCGCTCCCGACCGGCGACATCCCGTCCATGGGGAACACGGCGACCGATCTTATCGACGTCAACGACGAGTCCTCCTGCCGGCTGTGCTCCTGCTGGGAATCCCGGCATTGCTGGGACTCCCTCGAGGCTTCCCTCTGCTGCTGGTAGTGCTCCCTGCGACCGTGAGGACTCGGCTCGCTGCTCGAGTGGTGCAGCGACGTCTGTCCGAGGTGGTTCGGATTCGGCAGCCACTGGGCCGCGAACTGGCCCAGGCTCGTCAGGTACTCGCTCGGATGATGCGGCGGCGGCGGTGGCGGCGGCGTCGTCGTCGAGGACGACATCGAGGCGATCGCGTGCTCGTTTATCGACATCTCGTGGATCCCGGGAATCCCGGTGTCCCCAGGGGAGCACCGGGGACTCGCGGTTCTTTCCCGTTTTATCTTGATCCCGGGATTGTGGTGCTCCGACAGCGACTCCGGGCTCGGGGCTCGCTTCAGCGACAGGTTCTCCGCCGTCTCCTCGTTGTGCGACTGGCTCTGGTGGATGTTGTTGTTGTTTATCGTCGGCAAGGACGGCGCCGAGGTCAGCCCGGTGATGAGGGACTGGCTCGGGGATTCGTGAAAGTCCCTTCGCGCCCCGGCGAGGCTCAGCCCGCTCGGGGGACTCAGACTCGGCGGCGGCTGCGGTCGGCTCAGGTCCTGGGCCACGAGCTCGCCCGATCTCCGTCGCGGCCTCGCTTGCTTTCTCCTCGGGAGCAACGGCGAGCCGCAGAGCTCCCTCAGGTCCCGCACCGAAAAGTCCAGATGGCCCATATGCGGCAGCCGCCCGTCTCGCGTCGAGCCTCCCTCGTGCGACCTGCTCGTCCCCCTCGCCTCGTGGATCACCTCCTCCTCCCCGATACCCGGACTCGAGTGTCTCGCACCCTCCGGCGTCGATGGCTCTCCCATCAGCAACTCCGTCGTCGGCGTTTCCGGCGGGCTCGCCGGCCTCGGCTCCGACGACACCAAACCCCGGATCTGCAGACTCTCCGCCGCCCTCATCAATCCTGGCAACTCTTCCCGACCCACCCTCACCTCGCCTCGATACATGAAATCTATCAGCGCCGTTACCTCACGACCCGGAAAATCCTTTAGCACTATTACCGGATGTTTGCAAGGATGCTCCGCGAATATCCTCTCGAAGAACGGACTGCGAACAAATTCCATCAAATTCCAATACAAATCTACATTTTAACCTTCTCGGACGGGAACGTCAAAATATTTGATGCCCACAAGGGCGCGCAGGGTCTTTTTTCGACTACAATCTTTAAACTTTTGTAAAAAATAGAACATTTCACTCTTTTTCTCTTACTGATTATTGTAATTTAACTTATTTTTGAATAAGTTTTGAAAAAAGTTCGATTAAAAAGAAAAACATCTTTAAAAATGTATTTAAAAAAAAACGAGACAAGAAATTTCCATAGTAAAACGCGAATTCAAATTTTCTGGAGTCCAAAAAGACCCACGCGCCCGTCCGAGGGTTATTCTACACGCAAAGAATTTTTTGCAAACAATTACCAAGTTTCATCGCAACGCGATAATTATAACTTGATCAAGGTTTTTTAAATCTCATATTTTTCATATTCATTAAATTTCGTATCACTTCACCATGTATTAAAATCTCTTCACAGTACATTGTCAATTTTCATATCAAATTCTCCCCGTATAAAAATCTCTTCACATCTATCATTTATTTGTGTAAATATAATGCACAAAGATTCAATTTTGATACGAATTCTATATGCCTGTGACACATGTTTTTTATTGATGCCTCGAATGAAACAACGAACATGTCTCTTTCTCGATTAAGAAACGAAAAATGTCAATGACCCTGAGCCAGGATGTAACTTTGTTTCGTTTCGACTGTGATATTATTTGCTTTTATACTCATACTGGAATTTATCATTTCGCAAGCGATCAACACTATCGTCACATGTAATCTTTATTTTCGCTTTCATGTAAATAAACATCCTCGTTCGGACATCTTTTCAATTTATTTCTGACAGTATGGAGCACTCAACGTAGGATGGAATTTGAGAATTATAATACAAAAATTTTTCAAATTTACGATTTGATAAGTTTTCAAAAAAATGAAAAGTATTATATAGAGAAAAGTCGCTGTTATTCACACGATTAATGCAGGATATGAATAAATTGATATCGGGTGAAGAATTTTCATGACAATCATTTATTTGTTGAGTTACAAATGATTCGATCGAAAATTCATTACGTGAAATTTCATCTTCAGCGATAAGATTCGAAGAAGGAACGGTAAAATAATACCATATAGAGAATAAATATATTTTAGAGATAAAATCTGACCTGCAGGCACTTAGAACGACCTTGTGAGCCCTGAGGCTAGTTTCTGTACAGACGAGGGTAACGTCGACGAGAATTTCGGCATGCAGAAGGGCCTCGAAGGCCTGCAAAATGTGGGTCTGATGATTGTTCCAGCGAAGGGAATAGTGCGACTGGAGAGCCATCCCCGTGTCGGGACTGTCCTCGGTGCTGCTGGACATCGTTCAGCCGATTCGAGGACGAAGAGGACGAACCTCGGGGCCGATCCCCAGATCACGGAGCCTCCTTCCTCCCCCCCCTCACCGCTAATAATTCCGCCCCACCCCCTCCAGTCGCGTTTACACTTTTTTTGCCCGATTTCACCCGGCACGAAACAAGAAAAATAACGAAGCCCTCCAACTCCGGTTCTTCCATGCACTTTCACCTTTTTACCCGAGCAACGAACAAAATTCTAAAACGTCCAACTCAAAAACGATTTATTATGCTACGGCCACGTTTCCTCTATTATTCGATTTATTCTCTCGCTCCTTCGATCTCTTCCCTCATCACTCCCGACACTGATTCTACTCTCGAATATATATATATATATATTTTTTTTTTTCTTTCGACGCACTTGCACTTTTTCTCGATGCTGTGTTGCTGCTTCTTATTTCTTCTTCCCTCGACCTCGTTCTGTCTTCTTGGTCGCGAAATCCGTGAAACTACTCTTCCTTCCCCCTCGGTCTCTCGCCGGGCGTCACTTCCGGTCACTCCTTCCCTCCTCGGTCCTCTTACACGCCCGCCGATCTCGTGTTCATGCCGCGATCCCTGCAATTACGGACAAAAATAATGTACACATTCATTTGATATTTATTTCTTCGAGATTTCTTTGTAAGATGTGGTTAAAATTTTTTGATTAAACTTTTTCGAGATTGGAGAAAATTGTGCGAGTTATTCTTGCGAATTTCACGCTCGGCCTCTCGTCGCGCGTGCCGACACAGATCTTTTTTTCTTTTTTGAATTTCTATATGATCGATCGAGATTCGATTCACAGAATATTTTCTCAGGTGAACAGCTCGGTGAGGCGCAAGCACGCTTCTTCCTTCCGAGTCAAAAATAAATTGATAAGTCGATGAAAGAAGGTAACAAGGAGTGTGTGGGGATAAAAAGTGCAGAAAAGGAGAGAAAAATGGGCGAACGCGAGCTTTCACCGTCTCAGACCGAGCGGGAATGTCGAATGCGACAATCGAATTGTCGCGGATGCGCGATCACAGTCCGATAAAATTTCATTGTTGCCAAAGCGTTTCGTGCACGAAAGACGATCGAAACCATTCTTTTTTTTATCACTCTTATCTCTCTTTTCCCCTTCGCCTTTTTTTAGGAATCCGTCGCGGATTTTCTTATATTATTCACATTTTCATTCAAACCGCAACAACACTCACACGTTCGAGGAAAAAAATTGCAACGCCTCGACGCATTTTTTTTTATTACAACTTTATTGTCTTGAATTAAATCTTTATTGTCTAACAAACATTTCGATGCAGTTTCGTTCTTGCTTTTTTTCTATTTTCTAATATTTTGTTTTATTTTTGCCGCCGGTCGCACACTTTTGCTTAATTTTTACGTTAAGAAAGTTCGCACGCAGAAAACCTCGGGAATTCGCGACCTTAAAGATCTTGACACTTTGACAATGCAATTACAGAGGCTCAGGATTCACGAGACCGTTAAAAAATTCCGTAAATTTACGTCGAAATTGCGATTTTCGCGAATGAAAGTATAATCAAGGAATTTAAATTTCTTCAAAACGTTGCGTTCATTTCAACACGATATTCTCGCACATTATTTCTTTCATTTTCACTCATTTTTGTGTGTTGATTGTTATTTTTATTTGTTCATTAAATTAGATCCGCTTATCTCACGCGGTGTGTTTGTTTGTCGAGACACGACACTCGTTGGACGGCGAAGGTGAAGCGGAAAAAGCACGCACGAGGAAGAAAACATTTATAAACACGCCGAGAATCGCGAGAAAGGTTATTTTCCGAAGCGCGCACTCGCGTGGAAAACCGTGAAAATTCTGCGCGACCGGGCAAACTTACGAAAACTTTTGCCATTTTGTCTTTACCCGCGAAACAAAATGGCGCGCAGGCGCCGCGCGGGGGGATTAATTTCGCGAAAAAAGTTCGAAACCGGGCGAAATTCGCGGGTTGCGCGCGGAGTCACTCATCTGCGCGCTCGACGTCGACTCGTTCCGAAATTCGTTTTCAAATTGTCGCGCACGTGCGTGAAAATTTCTTCGCTGGGTTTTCTTTCGAGAACTCGAGAAATAGAAAACGAGTAACGAAAAAGAATGCAATGAAACAGGCCAAATCAATATAAAACTAATTTTTTTGAATCACATCTGACTGATTAATTTTTTAAAATTTCATTTTGGTATTCATAAAATTTAGTTTCTCTTATTTGGATTTTCTTTTAAATATCGCACAAATATTTTTGACACTTTTTCCGCTGCACGGTGATTTGTTTTTTTTTTTCGAGAGCGCACGGCAACTTTCACTTCGAGAAGGCAATCAGTTTACTTCGCACTTTACGACAAATTTATTATTCGTAACGTTTGTCATTATTGTGTGTGTGTGTGTGTGTGTGTTAGAAAAACGAGCTCGTGCGTGTGTGACGCTGTATAGTATCGTATGATATTTTTCTATTTCTCTCGCTCTCTCCCTTTCTCATATTCTCTCCGGTACGTCGTCACTGCCGACGGAATCGATCAAACTCTGTGCGAATTAATTACGAGCCCTTAAACTTGGTCGCATTACGGTAAATTCTCCGAAGCGAATAAACGAAAGCATTACTGTCGAGTTGTATCATAACAAGAAGATAAAATAAAATTTTGTTCCCGAAATACGAAAAAAAAGAAAAAAAATTAACGACGATATTCGAGTATCGTTAGATTGTTGATTTTTTTTCGCGGTCGAGCGCGGCTTTTCGAACGCTTTTATCGTCCTGTGCGCACAATGTAATCCATCAGCTGATCTCTCGCCCACTCTCTCTCTCTCTCTCTCTTCTGATTCTCCCGCGACGACGTTTTTATTTCTCCTTTTCTCACAAAATCACAGGTAAGAGCTTCGCACGAGAATTTTTCGCACGTTTCGAAATCGGTTGAACACTGCTCTCTCCGGCCATTGTGTCACAAGAACGGTCACACTTGAAATTCACAGAGAACCCTTGGGAAAAGATCGCACGGGGAAAATCGAAACGAAGAGCACATTTTTTGGCACGTGTCTGAGAGCGAAGCTCGCGCAAAGTTGACGAGGAGAAAGCGCGAATTTCCGACTTGAAGCAAGAACAACACTGGCACAAAAATCGTCAAATAAATAAATAAATAAATAAATGAATGAATAAATCAGGAGGTAAGTGAACAAAATAAACGAAAAAAGGATCGGTGGATAAATTTCATCCCGATCCGTATTACCGTCTCGAACGTATTTCTTTCTTTTTTTTTTTCGTTTGCGCACCGAGATTCGAAAAATACGTGTGTATGCGAAAACTGACCGTGGCGATAAAGTTGCGTTTGGCGGGCACTACGGCGTCGGCGACGGCCGGTGAGTGAATGTGCCGTGACGTTAGGCGCCCCTCCTAAGATTTCCCCCCACCATCGAGACCGAGAGAGACTCGCGATCTCTCTCGGCGAGTCGCTCTCTCGCTCCTGTCCCACCTTCTCCGATTTTCTCTCTCTCTCTCTCTCTCTTTCGCGCGCCCGTTCGGCGCGTTCAGACGAAAGAAGACGGGACGAGAGTGCGAGAGGGACGCCGAGAGACTCAAGAAAAGAGGGAGAGAGAGAGAGAGAGAGAGAGAGAGCGAAAAGGAAAAGAGAGGGTCGAATCCTCCCCCCACCCCTGAAACTCCGTTTCGCGCTCCTTTAACCCCGCCTCCCGCTCTTCTCCCACCCACGCCGCTTCTCAACGTCCACGGACCACGAACTACCCTCCCGCTCGCGAAATCAACCACCCCCCCCCCCTGCCCGCCCGCGTTTTCGTTGCTAATAAACGCGTGTGCATTCTCTTCTCTCTCGCTCTCTAATTCGAATTTATTTATTTTCTCCGTTTTCGAGATCGCGGCCTTATATTCCTTTCTTTCCAGCTTTTATCGTCCTTCGGTCTCATGTACCAAATTTTTTTTCTCGGACATGTTTTTCGTGCGTCCTCGCAGTTCGAAACTATTACGGTTATCTTTTTGGCTCATTATCGTCTTCTGTTGCTTCATTAGTTTTTCTTTTCATTAATTTATTATTTTGTTTGTTGCGTTCATCTTTCACCATTTTTCTTAACATTTTTGACACTGTTTTTTCATTCCATTATTGTATAAAAAAAACTTTGTGAAAATCTTATTTTTATAATTTATGTTAATATATAGTATTGGATTATGAAAAATATAATAAAAATATTAATTTTATGTAAATAAAGATTGAATAAATAAAAAGATTTAATGTCCAATTCAAAAATGTTTCATTAGTCTTGTTTAATCTGTGGATAATTATGCACTCAGTGTATATAATTTTTTTGTTATTTTTTCAAGTTCGTTTCAGGAAACAAGAAAGCCATGTTTATTATTTTGTCTGTTTCTTATAAGTATACACTATATTTATGCATCGACTTATTGAATTTCATTAATTTTTGATTTCATACATGATCAATCGTGGTCAATTAACTACCTCGCGTTACTCAACATTTTTTTGTATTGGCGAAAATTTGTATTATTTTTTAGAATCCATTGTCTACAATTCTTTTATTAATTGAAAAAAAATTTATTAAAGAATAGGTTTTGAAATCGTTCTCTGAATTAATCCCATTCTTATATTTATACAATAATTTCAAGCTGTCCTTTATTCATTACGATCTGGAACGTTTTCATTTAGTTTATTCTTTGGTTTATACTTTGGTTTAATATCGATTGAATTATTGAACTTGACACAAAATTCACTATTTGGTGGACTTGATATTTCAAGCTTCTGGATTGGAAGCATCTCGATAAAAGGATGTACGTTCGAATGAACATTCGGCACAACCTTTCGATATTCACTCATTCCATGATCGATTGCTCTAATTACTTATCGAGACATTTTCGGAACATTTGGAAACTTGAAAAATTAAAGAGTTGTTTATATGAAAACAAATACAAAACTCCTACCCTTTATTGCGGCAAGTTTTTCTTATATAATGTAGAAATGATAAAAATTGATTTACTTCGAATAAAAAGTATCTAGCATAAAATATATGATTTTCAATTGATTCTTTATATTTACAAAAATTATAATAATTATTAAGAAAGTCTAATTTAACGATATTTATATATGACAAAAACGTGAACTCGTGATGTATAAGTGCTCTTTAAGAAAATTTATATTCTTTTTGATCACTGTTCTAAATTTGGAATAATTAAAATTTTACTAATTTAACGTTTTTTCCTATTATGTACATTTAAAGCCAATTATTCTATGACAAACTTGAATATGATTTTACAATTTCATTAAAAATTACTCAATAAATATACTTTTTTAAGATTGAGAATAAACATATCAACACACATCGTTCAGTTTTGATGATTATACAGTTATAAGTATTAATTTATTTATAAAACTGTACATAAAGTGTAGAAAAACAAGAAAATTCGAGAATTGGAACTTTGTAATATTCTTTCACAGATATTTCACAAATATGTATAACTTACTATAAAATATTAAAAATATTGAAATTAAGATTTTGAATAATAAATAATGTTTCGAAGACTTCATTATACGATTTATAAAAATTTTGCACAATTTTTTACAACGTAAAAAAGATGACTGATATGATTTCTGTTTCGATAAAGTTTACACATGTGATTGCAATCATTTTTATCTTCAAAATGCACGCACGTAGATAATTTCATACAAATAATTACTATTTCATATGAGATATCATCAAAATTTCTATATTTTTATCACAATATGAAAAAATCTCCTCCAAATAATTTCGTTTGAATTACATGTACAATCCAATACGAAAAAATTCCATGCTTTATTGTATACTGTATATCATAACAGAGCTGAGAAAAAAATTGAAAGTTTTTTGAATGAAACATTATTAAACTTCACTATCTAAACTGATCAGAATTGCAATGTTTTTGCAATTACAATTTTTCGTATAAAATTCTATATACAGATTCAAAAAATCGCTTTGTTGCTACGAAATATCAAATGATTCATAATATAAATTGTGAAAAATCGTTTTTTGACGTCTTCCCACAAGATCATCGTTGAAAGTAGCAAAATATACCGAGAGTTTACGCGAGAGACAAACTTCATCGTCACGAGATTCGTGCCTTAGATATCAAATTGATCTCCCGAGAGCGAGGTCGGAAAAAATCTCGTGTGTGACACGTACGGAAGAGAATGAGTTACGTCGGGTGTGAAGTTACCGCATTTGCCTCAGCTTTGGTCCAATTCGCACACGTACTCGTGCGGTTGCTCGCCTTCGGCCCGCAAGCAACACTCGTCTGAGCGCGAAAGCGCAAAAGCTCTCGCCGGCTCACGCGGCAACTTCACGCTTCACACTTGTCGCACAAAGTACACTCGTGCAAGTGCACCGAATATGCACCGAGGCTCAGCCGAATGCGGCGACTCCACGCCCGAAGTGATTCATTGACTTCTACACACGACAGACACACGACACTTTGCGTGTCAAGTGCGGAAAACAATGAGAATTACGCTGCGGGGGTGAACAAGTTGCCGCACAAGCCGATGAATTTCATCGTTCATTTCCGACGAGTATGTCAAGCACAATAATACATTTTTCCTAATCCCGACCTCGAAAGTTAGATTCGAAACTTGATTACAAAGCGCGACGTTTCATTGAAATTTGATCTTTCATTTTTCAGCCTGAATTTATTTCAACCTAAATTTATTTGAATCTGAATTTGTTCCTCGAATTACCCTTTTCTTGATTTATCTGATGAATTATATATACATTTCTAAATCATCGGGTACTCTACTTTATTCTCAAATGTGATGGTCCGTCGAAAACATATGGTCCAGACTGGCGACTAATCGTGCTGGAATCTTTATTGTTTGGTCGCGACACATTATCGTTATATAATTTTACAGAATTTTCGTGATGTCATATTTGACGTATTTTTTAACCTGAATTTGTTTGAATCTAAATTTACTTGAATCTGAACTTGTTTCTCGAATTATCCTTATCTTGATTAATCTGACGTATTATATATATTTCTAAATATTCGCTAATTCTACTTTATTCTCAAATGTGATGGCCCGTCGAAAACATGGTCCAGACTGGCGACTAATCGTGCTGGAATCTTTATTGTTTGGTCGCGATACATTATCGTTAACTTCACAGAATTGTCGCGATGTCGTAGTATTTGACGTTGATAAATAGGAACTCTCACGCCGGTGCATGCGATAGAACTTTTGTAGCTTGTAAAGCAAATCGTAATACGATTGTACCACATTATTTTAGTACAGACAAATTTCCACACGCTACAAATATAAATGAAAAGTCAAATTTCCGAGTTTCCGAAAGAAATATGTTCAAAAAATATAATTTTTCCAGAAATCGTGCAAAACGATTATTTTTTTAACAATAGGCGATCTACCGGCGGAATACTTCTTCTGTTGCCCGAATTTCAACATATTTTTTTAATGATTTATTTTGCGAAAAAAAATTGATGCGTTATCCTGATTTTTCAAAGCCACAGGAGACTCAAGGCTGTTTCATCCCTCTTGGCACTTGTGCTAGCATCAAACTCTCGGGAATATTGCGTGAGGGAGGAAAAGTGTACACGTAGAAACAGGATCACGTGGTTCGCTCGGTGAATCGTAAAAGTAGAGAAACGAAAATGAAGAAAAAAACTGTTTCGAAAAGAAATCATGATAAACAAATTCAGTAAAGATGACTAAAAAATAATTTGTCTAGTCATAAATTAAATACTGGTTGAATCCGAAAAGATAGAATAACATTACTTGATAAAATTCAATTAAAACAAAATTGAAGAAGAACTCTGAAAAAATAAAAAGTCCAAAAATGTCTCCAATGAAATTACGTCAATGATAACATTCTTTTCATATTCGAATGGTAAATTGAAAAACTGATATGTGCATATTCATTAAAAAAAATCAAAGAATGATAATTCAAAATCTTCGTGCCTTTTAGCCATATAATAGATAAGTTTATCAATTTACAACAGAAATAGTATAATTTAATGAAAATTACATTTTAAAAACATTTTTTAAATACGATATAAAGAAAAATCTACAAAATATTGTTGAAAATATAAAACATTTGGTTGGATCAGACAAAATTTGGTTTTCAGTGAACATATGTCTAAAATTTGAATGAAATTTAAGCAATAAAATTGTAAGAGCGGACGTAACAAAAATAGATAAGCAAATCGACCTGTCGCTTAAAAGTGAAGAGAGCGCAAAGTGATGAAAATACGTGTCTCACCTGTTAACGATCCCGAGCAGCCCTGGAGCATTTTGGCATCGGCGGAGCGCTCCGCCCCGGCGAAAATTGGCAAAAATCATTCCTCGTATCACGATCACCAAAGAAACAGTGAAAATCAACACAGCAACAAAACAACGACGAAGAGGCTTTTCCAGAACAGCTTTGTTTTTATTTTCTCTCTTTTCTTTTTTATTCAATTTAAATCTCACATTGGGCACTCCACTGAGAAACTGCACAGCAGGAATAATCGTAGCACCACAGTAGCGACGATTTCGTCGTTCCGATCGCGAATTTTGAAAACAAACGGCTCGCGACTCGGGCTCGAGATGAAAATCGTGCGACAATAATTTCCCTCATCTCTTCATCAACGTCGGCCCGATGCTTTTTTTTTCCTGACACACTCGACAGCTAACCCCGACGACTCGCGACGAGAACGATCGAATTTCGGACACACGCCGGTCAGACGTTCACCTATCCTCTCTATCGGTAATAAATATATCGGGGCGGGAGGGGGGAAAAATGATAATTCGGCCACGGTCTCGCGGAACGGTCGCGTTCAGACTGCCTCCGTTTGTTCGCCACTGGCAAAGAAACCGCGAGAAAGCGAGCGAGAGAGAGAGAGAGGGCCGAGAGCGAGAAAGGTTGATGTGGGAAATGAGAAGGAGGGAGAGAGAAAATCGGAGGTCGTCGAAGCAACGAAGGAGAGTCCCACCTCCTTGTCCACCTCCAACCACCGAGGGTACCAGCCCACTGGACCCCCCCTCTTTTTTCCTCTTTTCCTCCTCCGCCTCGCTGGCTCGCCCTCTCCTCCTGCTCTCGCGCACTCTTTCCCGACTTCTTTATCATTCGACGTATATGTCCGTCCTCTTTCCCGCGTTGTTCCACCGGAACGCGCGATCTCACGCGTTTCCCTTCGCGAGAAACGTCGTTTCGCGTCTCTCTCCCTCGTTTTTTCATTTTATTATTCTCTTTCTTTTTTAGCTCAACCCGATCTCTCTTTTTCTTTCCCTCTCTCTCTCTCTCTCTCTCTCTCTTTCGATTTTTCTATACATGTACGCCTCGCCTCCTTCGCTATGTGCATCGCTTTTTTCTCGGCTATACGACCACGCTCCGGCGACGCTCAACGCGAAAATCTTGCGAGCCTATGACAGCTTCCTTCGTCACGGTCAACCTTCCTACGAGACACTCCGCTTCCATCGACGACAGAGACGGAGGACACTCCCATTCAGGCTTATTGTTTCCTCGAATGTCGAATCCCACCGGAAACTGCAAATTCCAAAGATCTCTGTCCCGGCGCCGCTTCAAATTTTTCACGATATGCGCCGTACTTTCTCTAATTTCATACGTGAACCATATTCGTTCAGAGAATTTTATCGACTTTCATCAATAAATTTGGCTCATTTTTGGTGTGTCAAATTATGGTTGTATCAAATAAATATATTTTATTGATGCACATATTTGATATATTCAACGTTCCCATAATTATATAACTATCTATTTGAGTGAACGAAACATGGCCCTTGTATATATTTATATTTTAATATGTTTTCATTGTTTGATATTTTGTATATTTGCCAAACTCTTTGAAATATGAATCCTTGAAATCAACCATACACTAAAAGAAGGATATTTTTTAGGCACGACAAGATAATTTTGTTGATTGTATTTTTGTTATTATAATAGAAATTGTATTGAAAAGTATAGACGTTTATTTATAGCCTGAGAAAACATATTTTATTGAAATAACTGAATTACAATGAATGTAATATTCCAAGATCAAGAAATCCAAGAAATTTTTTTCTTGGGACATCGATATACATAAAAATGAACTATATGTATTTAGTTCAGTAAAGAAATATTTCGTGAGTATAATTGGTAATAAAATTTTTCAACGAATTATATTCGACTTAACCATACTAGATTTGGTTTAATGAAATATTTTTCTACCTTAGAAATTTATTTTATACATGATCGCAGATTGAGCAGATTTTAATTGAATTTGGTTCCATTCTTCTGAGCTATATGTTTTCTCGAGCTATATTTCAACCACAAAGCCGTATTTTAATAAAGATATTATATATTTAAAAAATTATATTTCACAGAGTTATTTAATAAACCAATTTTTAAAAAATCGGTTGATTCTGTAATAAAGTTTTGTTTGGATATTTCAAGTCACTCTTGAATATATATATTTTTTAATTTACACACGCCACCAGAAGCAAGAAGCTATTCAAATATCTTAAAAAATGATTATAATAAATATTTTTCCAATTAGGAAAATCAACGATGACAATTTTTGTTCTTATTTCCTCATGCACAGTTTCAATTAATAATTCATTTACGAAAACTATACAATATACAATACGGTACCAAATATATATTTTAAAACCGTACGATACATATTTACAACTCTATATACAATATATGTATATTTAGAAGAAAAAGCAGTATTTTACAGAAATTATTTCAAAATAATCAACATCAATGAGACTATATAAAAAGAAATCGAAACAGGTCTACCAAATATGAGCTTAGAAAGAGCGTTCGGCGTGTAACGGAGCGCACCTGAGGAAAATTTTACGAGTTCAGGCGCATAAATCGAACGAACAAATAACAAGTGTTTCTCTCGTTTCGAGGCGAGATCACGCGCGTCTTTTTCGTCGCGCTATGTCGACCGAGTATATACCTGCGAGGCGGTAGAAAAATCTATTTTTCTGTTTGATCCGTGTGTACGTGGGTGCTGCGTGAGTCATTGGCACTCGAGGAGGATGACAAAATTTTCTCGTCTTGAGAGAAGAGGGATGAGATACAGGATGAGCCGAGAGAAATATAATGTGAGAAAAGAGAGAGGGTGCTCGCGCCCTCGGACATGAAGAGAACGAAGGATACACAAGTATATATATACGCACATTTAACGCGGACTCTTAGGTTAACACGTACTCGAGGATTACTGTAAAATATACACCTGCGTCCGAAGGGGATGGTCGGAGGGGCACCTGCGTGTGCAATTGGCGTACCTTCGACCCTCGGCGAGAGAGATCTCTCCGTCGTAAGGCCGGCATAAATATATCCGCGTGCGGATTGCACGGGATATGGGGGGTAGCGCATGCACAGCGTGAAGTCGCCGAGCGTGCACGCGGCCCTTTGACGTCGACCATCCCATAGTTCCGGGTGCACTAACAATAATAATAGTCATAACGGAGTGGAATATGGTGTACGGTGAACCCTGAAAAGGCTCCACACCCTCTCGGTAACCTTCGGCGATTACCAATTACCTGGCTCCGCATACGCACGCACCTATACCGTTAATATATATACCATTTTTTCACATTTGTATATATATATATATATACAAACGCCTGTGCACGAAATAACTCCCTCGGCGCCCTTAAGCCTAATCTCTACGACGTTAACCCGCATACCTATCCTCTCTCTCTTTCTCTCTCGACGCTACGACTCATCGCGCTGCGTTAATTATCCCGTGTAATGCTATTTATTGGCCTCACTAGCTTCCTCCTCGCGACGTGTAGACCGGCACACCGCTTTTACCCGAGACTCCGCGCACTTCCACGCACCGGCCTCGAAGTGTTCGACACTGGAAATCGTCAAGAGGTTGCGCGAATTTGAATTGCGAGCATTTTCTTCATTTTTTTTCTTGGTGTTTCTTGTATATATTATTGTAAAAAGTGGCTGATTTTTGAAAGTGATTCACTAAATGGTTTTAAAGTCATTGCATTTTCTATCGTGAGAATTTTAACGTTGCTTGTAAATTTGAAAACATTTGACCGAATTTTTACATTTTTAATTGTGTAAACAATGATAATAATGAAAATTGTTTAAATAGTGAGGCTAGGCTGTTAATTGATATCACAGCTAACAACAAAATAATTAACAACTTTATGGTTAAAGTCCAGTCTTATTCATGAATTTATCATCATAAAAAATTGACTTTTGTCAAGGAAATGATCAGTGTATTTTTTTCATGGATCTAAAAATCGTGGGTATAAAAAGAAAGAATGATGAATGAATAAAATTGTTCATCATGCCTTGGTAAACTGTTGGTAATGAAGTAAAAAAAATAAAATAGAGAAAACTTGAACCTCACACTTAATTCTAATTAATTAAAAATATGTAAAGAGTGTAATAAAGTTTATATATATTTAAGAAGAATACAATAAGTAAAAATAAGTAATAGAATAACAAGAAAATACGTATAAATGTTGTATAATAAAATAATACGAAGAGAAAAAATTATTGGTACAAGAGGAGCAGATGAATTGATGGATTCAATATATTTATTGTTACCTGTGGAACAGAGCATATATGCAATTTTACAAAACTATTGCTGGATTGTTTTCTTAGCAATAATGTAATAATTATAAAATTATTACAACTAATTTACGCTCTTCGTTTCATGCACTTGAAATGACTTTAGAAAATGTATAGTACGTCATTTTCTTCCATAAATCTCTATAAATCTCCACTGTATATCTATAATTTAGTCAGATCGAATATCTGTGATAATTTGTAATGATTATAAAAATAAGATTAAGCTTATAAGTATTTTAGTATATTCACTTCCAAAAATTTCGAAAAAGTGTTCAATAGGATTCAAGAGAACATGAATGAATGAATGAGTGAATGAAGAACATAATAAATTTATGCTGTGAACCTATTTTAACCAAAATTGATTGATAAAAGTTAATTGTTACGATAAAAACAAAATTCCTGAATTTAAATTATTAGATGTACAAATGAAAAAAGTGCCTTTTTTTGAATGGAATTCAAAATTTATTTCTAAACGAACGAAAACACTTATAATACTGTAAATAATCTCTATTGCTTTCGATGACTTTACTTCCTCGTTCGGGCAACTGCCGAAGGTTAATCAATTTATGTAACTATAATATGGAATGATCAAAAAGCAAGTTATTAATTTGTACACCTAACAATTGTGTATTAATCGTAGAGAGTTGATAAAAGTAGCGAGAAGTATATAAAAATAAGATAGTTGTGGCATACAATGCAAAATGGCGACTAGAATTGAGGGAGGGACAGATAGAGCTAATATAATAATTATGTATTAATCATAGAGTTGATAAAAGTAGCGAGAAGTAAAAATAAAATACTTGTGGCATACACTGAAAGAAATCACGATAGTGGATTTCATCATAAAGAGACGACTATGCTGATTATTTTATACCTAAATATATGTTTATCATAAAATAAAGTATATTTGGGATAAAATCTAAACAGAATATAATTAATCCCATAATAATTAGTATAGTTGTCACTTTTGTATAGGAAAATTAATAATTCTTTTCTCTCAGTGTACAATGCAAAATGGCGACTAGAGTATAGTCTAAACAGAATATAATTAGTCCCATAATAATTAGTATAGTTGTCACTTTTGTATAGGAAAATTAATAATTCTTTTCTCTCAGTGTACAATGCAAAATGGCGACTATAGAGTATATAGAGGGAGAGACAGATAGAGCTAATATTTTGGTCGTCAGGCATGAAATCGTTGGGATCGTCGAGGCCTTATCGGAGAGAGAATTCGCGCGCGGTGGTTCTCCGGAGGAACGGAGCCGGGTTTTCCGGGGTAACTATCTCTGGTAGCCGCGTACTCGGGATAGGCGTAGTGCATGCAGCAGTGCAGCCTGGTACCGGGCGCGCTCTCCTTTTTTCCACGCTAGATATAAACGTGTACACGCCGCGTGTATATATATCGGTATTCGACGGAGAAATACTCCCCCGCGCGCCGCGGCCATTCAGCGGTTCTCATCTGGTTACGAGAGTCCTGCTCGCGCTCGTCTTCGTCACGAGGCGTTCTCGAGAGGAGATCGCGCGCGGCCCCCCCCCCTCCTTCTCCGCGCGGCCTCGTGCCACGCGGATGTATTTTTTAATTATTGATTTTAATGACGAGGGGAGCCCCGCGCCGGCAAACGCCATCTTGGCTGCTGGGCGGAGTAAGAAGCGCGCCGGGCTTCTCTCACTCTCCCTTCATTTATTCTCCTTCCTTCTTCATCTCATACTTTTCTCTCCTCCCGCTCTCTCATTCTCCTTCTCTCCTTTTTTACATCCCTCGGATCTCTCACGTTTCTCGCTAACGGATCCGCGAGACTTTCCTCTCTCTCTCTCTTTCTCTCCTACTTTTACTCGTGTTTGTTTCTGTCTTTCTCTTTTTCTCTTTTTTCCTCTCTCTCTCTCTCTCTCTTTCTCTCCCTCCGTCTCGCTTCTTCTTTTTCGTCGCAGAAGTTTTCTTCCTGCCTCGCGCGGCATTTCTTTTCTCATCCGCCGCATCCCCTCCACCCTGCTCGCACACTCGATTCTTTCCTCCCTGGCAAGCTTCCTCTGTGCTCCGATGCTCGCCAGATGGACGGATGATAATTAAGAGAGCCGTGAAACGCACGGGAAAAATGTCACGACGCCGCGACGCTTCTTCTCCGCCCAGTCATCGTCGTCCTCGACTCTCCTACACACGCTTCCTCCCCGCTGTACCCCTTTTTCAAATTTCTTCATCTTCTCGCATTTCTTTTTTTACTCGGCCAAATTTACTTTTCTTCTCTCTCTCCCTCTGTTGAATTTTACTTCAGATGACGCTCTCGCGCTCATTCAATCATCCGAACTTTCATTAAAAATCGTGAAAAGTTTATTGAGATGTGGTCCGGAAGAAAAAACGGAAGTTCACAATAATTATAACATATCTTTCAAGATCTTTTTAACTCGTTGAAAAGTATGGGAAACGCACGATCAAAAGATATTTTTTTTGTTAACTATTGAAACAAGAGTTCATTTTTATTTTTGTGACTAATTATTTTTACAATTTGTTATTAAGCTCTCACCTGATGACCATAAAAATGAAAAATGAATGTTGACTGCAGTTTTAAAGAAAATGTTGATCTAATAATAAAAATGAATAAAAGTACAATAAGGTTAAAAATAAAATTTATGCATAATTTAAGACTGTAAAGTAAAGCGAGTGAACGATTTTGACAACTGACTTTTTGATCGCTATTTAAGAAATACGAAAGAGCAGATCTGAGTCCATTTATTGCAAAAAAATCGTCTCGTAGAATTCTTACAACTTTAATAATACGCTCAGACGGCTAAATTTTGCATAAAAGTTTGCAATTTTCGGTGAATTTTTTTCAATTGTGCCAGATTATTCGTATCTTTATGCAATTTTAAAGACTCGTATATCTGGTGAACGGTAAGATGAAAATACTTTTTGTTCTTAATTTTTCTTTAATTTCTTCCAAACCACCAATATAATCATGCTTTGCGTATAGTTGATTTTTAATAGTTAATTCATAATACAATAGTGAATTTTAATTTCCATAAAAATAATATAATAGTTATTTTTTATATACATAATGTTTCATTTTTTTTGTATATGCAATGTTCAGTTTATAATTGATTTTTATTTCTTTTTATTCTCAAATTCGTGTATCGTAGAGGACGTACTTTGGCTCATTTCTTTATTTAGATCCGTTGACACATTTTTCGAAGCACGCGATTCGAATTGGCAACCCTCCTGAGGATACTTCGAGAACGCGCGACAGACTCACAATGGTATCGTTTTCTGGCAATATGTATAACAGAATTCGTCGCCCTCGTATATTGTCGCGTTGCTTCCTTGCTGGGGAACCCGGACGAATTCGGCGACGCAAATACGTCATACGCGGTAAGCTCACGTGTTTCCGCTTCTTTCATGCTTTCAGGAAAACAAGTACGTTGATTATATTGTACCCTCGGCTAATTTTGATTCATTATATGTGCCAGAGAGGAAGTTATCGGCATTGTTCGCCAAGTTTCGAGCGACAATTCGTTTAATAATTTCGTCCTCAAATCAATTCTCTCTTTTATCTGGAATCGAGCATTTTTTTACGAAAATTCGATTTAAAAATATCGATTCGATAATGAAAAATTTGTACAAACGTATACATTACGATAATGAAATCGAAGCTAGCATAAGTCAGGACTGGGTAGTGAGGTCAAGATATCTGAGAAATAAAAACGGGAGATTCGACGAGATTGGAAAGTGGGGGAGGAAAAGAGGGACCGAGGGGTGCGCGAAGATTGTTCTATTCTCGAGCGATAAAAGTTCGTGAGCCACGCTTCCTCCCAAGCTCCGTAATCCAGGCTCGTTGACCGAAGATGCCAGCAATCACCTTTAAACTCCTTTTTTCCTGCAAGCAAATCGATATGCATATAAATTTCAAGACGATCACAAATATTTTTATGGATAATGAAAATTTTAGACTTCGCACGAAAATTGTTGATGAGAGTGATAATAAACGCATCACATAGAAGGATGAAAATTTATATAAGAATATAGTACAAAAAACCATAATCGAAAACATTTCAAAATATTAAATCGCACGAAAAATATTACAAATTTTTACGATTTTTATCGGAGAGCTATGTAAGAATATGTAAGAAACTCCAAATAAGAGTTTAAGGATTTTTCGTTGGTGAAAAATATTTTTCAATATAAAAAAAACATTAACACACATAAAAAACGAACAGTAAATTAATACTTCGATTTTTATCGCAATAAGGTTATATGAAAGTGTTTATCGTTCGATTTAAAAATTAAACGATTAACCGACTAATATTTTTAGATAAATAATTTTTAGTTAAAAAAATACAAAGAATATTTTTCTTGTCTCGTTCGAGTCAAGAACAATTAATAAAATATAGACACTTTTATATTAAGGAGATACTTGCGCTTAGCGGTTTTAAAGATATAACTTCTTCAAAATTTGCATAAATGGTCTTTAGCGTACGCAAGCGTGTGTAAAATTTGAACAAGTATCACCTTATCAAAATCTAGATATTAAATATTGAAAAACACAATTTTTCGGAACTTGCCACAGTAGCTCACGTTAGAATTGCTATTTTTAACATCGAATATCTCGATAACTAAACGGTGAAATTATCTCAAATTTTTCCAGCATTTTGATGCAATGGTGAAGAACGTTTACATGGTTTTTCAAGAAGATATATTATATAATTAAAAACCCGGGACTTTAATAAATATATGTAATCAAGAAAAACGAAAAAAAATAGATAAATAAAATAATGCATTAAAACATTAAAACACACAAGAAAAAAAAAACAAAACAAAAAATTCTACAGCGATTTTAATCGCGATGAGATTGCCATTTATCTCTATAAGACCAGTATTAGCAGCATTTTTCTCGTTGAGAGACTGGAGACTTGGAAAGAAGCGAAAGAAATTTTTTTCATACGTAGACGCGAGAATGAGCGAGAGGCCGGCAGGAAATTACGGAAGTCAATTTTCCGTACGAGATTAAAAAAGAGGGGAAATAAATGAATGAAGAGGCGAGTGAGAAGAGAAAGGGACGAAGTGTCGATTTTTGTTGAACGTCATGTAAGAAAAAATGGAGAGAAAATAAGGATGAGTAGGGGTGCTAGGCGGGAGCAGCGCGTTGATGAGTCGAGAATGCAAGCGAGCTGCGACCCTTTTCTCTGTTCCGAGCCCCCGAAAGTCCTCGAAATACACGAAAACAGTATATACATGTATATATATGAATAAAAAATAATATATATACCATATACATATCTTTATATATAAAATATATCGAGTATACGAGCTAGAAAGAAAAAAAAATCAAGAGTGCGAGAGAGAACGAAAAAAGGGAGAGAGAGTTAGAGAGTGGAGAAAAATAAGAGAAGAGGGGAGAAGGGGGGGGGTAAAAAAGGAGATATAAAAAATAAGCTTAGGGGGAGAGATCCCGCGGTGCGACAATAATGGTAACACACGCACACACACGCGTGTAAGGAGAGTGCGTAAATTAATGTGCGTTTGTATATATATACATATAAGGGCGACAGAAAAATTAATGCACGCACGAGTCCGGGCTGCCGAAAAAGTCTTGTACACGCAATTTCAGATTTTCTCCCTGCGCGTTTTTTTATCTCCGTTCGTCGACAGGGCCTCGTACGAGCGTTAAAAGGCTCCGTCTCCCTCTCGCGCACTTTTCTCAGTCTTCTACTTCGTTACACGACAAGTATAATGAGAGAGAGCAGGAGAGGCAAATGAGAGAAAAAGAGAGCAAAGAGACTTTTATTGATCGCTCTGGCAAAAACTCAGGAGAGAAAGAGATAAAGATAAAGAGCGAGAGAGAGAGAGAGAGGGAGTGAATGAGCGCGAGTACACGAAGAACGAACCCTCATTTTCGTGCTGCGCCTACGTACCCCTTACCACTTTTCAGGAGAGAGAAAGAGAGGGAGGGAACACCGGCTGTTGAAATTTTTGGGAGCCCAAAAGCGCCAAACCATCACTACCGCGATCCCGCTATACTTTTCTCCCTCTCTTTTCCTTCTTTCGTCTCCTCGAACCTTTCTCTTAGCTCAGTCCACCCTCCAGCAACTCCAAGGGACAAGCCTCTTTCCCTTCTTTCCTTTCGTTTTTTAATAGAAGAAGCATTTCGAAATTTTAAACCCTCGCTGAATTTTTAATTATTCGCAATTCTTCATCAACGTGGTTTGAAATAAAATTCCAAAATCATGTTAAAAATCTCAATGCTGTGGGAAACGAGAAATTTCACGGTCAAAATACTCAATGAAAATTGCAAGAGGGTTAAAGAGCTTGTTCTATTGAAAAATTTAATAAAAAATAAAATTTTATCTAGTTCTGGATGTAAAAGAACTTCGTCAGCTTAATATATCCATTGATATAATTACCTTTGAACATGAATATGTAATACGTATTGCTAAGTTCATTACATCAGAGAAGATGAACTTTTATTATCCAGCCTGGAATTCTAAGAGTTTCAGAAATTTTTCTTAAATTTTGAAGTATTTTAATTTAAGTTTTATTCATGTTACGATAAAATTTATATTAAAAAGTACGTTAAATGTAAAAAAGTTAGTGTTTAAAAAAGTTTTAAAAAGTTTAAAATATAAACAAAAAAGACAACATGAACGCAACCACTCGACTTTTCTCTTAAACATTTTTTAAAAACTTTTTTTATAGAATAAAATTAATTATTTATTTCAAAATTAATTATTATTTCGTTTTTTTTTACAGAATCGCATGTACAAAAAGATTCGCATTCTTCGCACGTTCCGAAAGCTCGTATCTCTTAATCGCAGTTCCAGAATAGGCTGTTGCGATATTTTTTTTTTCATTTTTGTCCTTTTTGCCTCTTTCTCGCGGGAAGTAACAAAAATGCGCTGACAGGATAGCGCGGTGCTAGGCACGAATACATTCAGTTTCCACTTTTTTCTACTATACACTTTTATACTCTTTTTTCAGCAATAACTAGAAAAAAATAATTAAGACATTTTTTTTAAGAACTTAATTTTTACGGGCTTTATTTTTAAGAATTCAAAATATTATAATAAATGAAAAAATACGAAGATATAGTAAGCATTTTTTATAATTTTTTTTTTGTTCAAGTAAAAAATAATCAAGTTAAGTAAAATATAATAAAATGTGATGTACACAAAAACACACATACAAAGCAGATCCACAATTTTTATCAAGGAATAATATACATTTTCTTTAATCGAGTCTACAAAAATTGAGTTAATTAATATATGTCTTAATTTAATTTTATGTATATTTTTTATCGAGCAATCAAGAATTACTTTCAGTCAGATGATGAAGTTAATTGTAACAATGTAACAAGTTCAGCAATGCAGAGAGAGAGAGAGAGAGAGAGTAATTTAAAATTTGTTTGACGAACAATTATACTTGTTTTCTATCAAGTAATTAATGGTTAATTAATGGGATAAAATTAAATATATAGATATTTTTAATCGAATAAAAAATATAGAGTAATTTTGATGGATTAATCACGTAAAATTTTTCAAATAAATGTATGTAAGGAGACGCTGAGGAGTTGGGGTGGAAAAAGAAGACCGGAGCGAGGAGTGACGTGAACGCGAAGGGAGCATTTGCGTATAAGAGTTTGAAAATACTTTTCAAACTTCTTGCAAGTCCATGGCTCTCGTCTCGGTGTTATTCCACTATCGCGGGGAGGGAAATAGGCGTGCGCGAGTTCCCGATAATCTTTTACGCTTGAAAACGCGCGTGTCCCACAACCCTTTCGAAAAAAATGTTTCCCTCGCGCTCTTTCTTTTTTCTCATCTTCTTGGCCTTCTTTCTCGTTTTTTAGCTCGCGTTTTTCGAGGGAGCAGCCTTCACCCCTTTTGTATCGTCGCGAACCCTTTTTTTTGCCATTTTCCCTTTTTTCTCTCCCTCCTCTCTCCTTCTCTCATCCTCGCGTTCGTCTTGCTTCTTCCGCTGAGGCCAATAAAACTTTAAGGACGCTGGGAGAGAGTCGAGTGTGTTCTTGGTGAACGGAAGGAGGGAGAGAGACAGAGAGAGAGAGAGAGAGAGAGAGAGAGAGAGAGAAAAGAAAGAGAGAGAGGGTGGGCTTTTTCGATCTCTTCGCTTCTTTTTCCTCTTTTTTTCCTTCCCAACCCAAAAGATATAGTCCGAAATTTTGCATCGAGATTCGGGAACGGGATTCAAAGGGTTGGGACACCCTCCGAACGTCGCTCGGAGAAAAAGAAGCACCCGAAGACGGGAGAAGACAAAAGAACCCCCACACGTACGAGGAAAAAGCGTCTCGCTGAAATTTGCAAGACGGCGAGAGGAATTCTTATTTCGGAATTTTCGAGCGACGAAAGTTTGCCAAGTCCGATGTACTAATTGCACTAAACATATTATACCAACTTTTAATACAAATTGTCATTATATTTGTTATTGTAAAAAAATATATCATTCACCCATTTATTAATTTTTCATTAACTATAGTATTTTGATCTTTTTTCAACATAATTTTCTATTTGAAGTTTTTTGCTATAAATTTTTTAAATTATTTTCATTACTCTTGTTATTTTATGTTTCAGTTTAATTAAACTTGGTTATAATTTATTACTTTTATTATTTATGTTTTTAAACTGAATCCCTTTTGCTTCCTTGTCCGATATTTTATTTGTTATTTACTTTTACGTAATTTAATTACGAAATAATCATCAATTATAATTAGGAATATAAAAAATCTGCACTGTAAACCACATATATCATTTTATTGTTACTCGAACGCTATGAAAAATTGCAATTTAACAGCAAGAATCTATTATTGTTGATGAAAAATAAAAGGTTAGTGCGTGGAGTGAATTTGAGTGGGCCTTATTTTGTTGTTTTTTTTTCCGGAAAGATTTTTCGTTCTGTAGAGGAGGGATTCGACTTCTCGAAAATGTTGGACGAGGATACTTGAGAGAAAAAAAGAGAGGAAAACAGAACGGAGATGGAAAAAAAGAGGAAAAGCGAGGGGTAAGTTTACAGGGAGGAATGGACTGTTAAGATGTGTTTGTTCCACACGAGCTATTGTCCGCCAAGATTCCACCATTCCCATTGTTTGTGTCACCGTCTGCGCTCTCCTTTCTCCCCGAGTTTCCTTATTCTTTATTGAGCCTCCCCGCGAAACGCTCTCTCCCGTCATCGATAACTCTCGCGTTTTATCATTTCGAGCGCGAATCATTTCTCTCCCCCAAATTTATCGTTCTCACGCGTCTTCAAAATTGAATTCTTCTTTCACTCCTTCGCATCTTAAACTCTATCTACATGAATAAAATTTTCCGATAAAATCGTTTATACTTGCACAAAATTAATTACTCAACTCATCGATAAAATTAATCATTTTATTTTTCGTTCTATATTATACTTCACAAATTAAATATTTATATACTCTGATTATCATTTTTTACGCTATTGTGTATTTTTTACGAAAACAGAGTCTCGATAGTCTTTCATTTGTTTTTTTTTTTTTTTCAGATAAAAATGGAAACTTTTTGCAGAGATTGTACCATCGATACATCCTTATGGAAGGAACTGGTAAGATGAGGGAGGGAAAGAGGACTTTGGAATAAAGGATTCTAGCGGGAAATGAGAGGGATGGGAGGAAGGGTGAGGAAAGGGTGGCGAGGGTGGAAGGAATACGTCGGTCGTTCGTATACTATTGTCTCAGTTCTCTGCCTCGAAGATTCGCCGAGAGATGCGCGAGTACACGGACAGTCGAAGGAGAGAGAGAGAGAGAGAGAGAGAAAATAAGAGAGAGGGTAGAAACTGGAGCGGCATGAAAAAAGAGAGCTCAAAAACAAAACAAAAATTTTATTTATTCACCCAGTCACGGTAATTATTCACCCAGTAATCTGAACATAAAAATATCTTTTTTTGTTTTCGGGGTCGTACTCGATAATGTGACGAATTGAGAAAGATAAAACACATGTAGATATCTTTTATTTTGCTCTTCAATTCGAAAATAAGAAACGGAAAATATGCAAAGCGAGTGAGCAAATTTTTTAAGAGCCAGAGAAAAAGAGTATTTAAAAAAAAGTATTTAAAAAGAGAAAAGAAAATGAAAATAAAAGCAAGTAAATATGTAGAAGTGAAAAGAGAGAAGCGGGGCTGGTTTCGAAGATTCTTCAAGAAAGGGATAATGAAAGATAGCGAGGGAAGAAGAGATATGCAGATGCGAAGGAGTAAAAAAGCAGGCTGGGGGCGCACACAAACAAAAATACACGAGCACAAAAAGCGAGGCAAAAGGGAGAAAGAGAGAGCGAGAGGTACACACAGCGCGGTGGGGGTAGCGAGTCGGGGGTGTATAAGACGCATGGATGAAGGGTTGGAAATGTAGATAGAATTTCTTCATTTGGCGTGTAGAGTTGCTCCGTGCGCCGGGCTAAGGATGCTAAGGGATGTGTAAGGGTGGTTTTTCTCCGCCGACGCTTATAGGAGCCCCCTGGCGACCCCCCGGAGAGAACTTTTCCACCGCTGGTTCCTCGGACCGTGCGCAAGCTTCCACCTCGAATCCTGCTTGCCAGCCCCGCCGCCGTTTCGCGGCTCCCCCCCCCCCTCGCGAGCCTTGTTTCAAGCCCCTTCCACCTCCGAGCGATGCTTCTCGCGGCTCCAACCCTCCGCGCACTCATTTCAACCCTCTAACTCCCCCCCGCTTGCCTCCCCCATTCCTTCCTCTCTCTCTCTCTCTTTTCCTTTTTCTCTCTCGCTCTCACTTTCTCCCTCATTCTTTCTCTTAAGACTCCGCGGCGGAGGAATCGTTAAAATCTGGCCGTCCCAGTCCACTCCCTTTCTTTCCAACCTCCCTTCGACCTCCCCGAGACCGTCTCTCTCTCTCTCTCTCCTTCTCTTTTTCTCTCTCTCTCTCTCTCATTCCGTCGCTCTTTCACGACGAAAGAAATTCAGCGAGCGAGAGAGAGGATTAGAGGCGCGGAAAGAGATGCCCTGCGTACCGTGGTCGTGTATATAAGACGAGTATACGTATATAGAAAAACTCTTTTCATCCCCCTTAGACTCACCTCTATCTCTCTCGCACTCTCTTTTTCCGCACATACGAGCTCTATTAGCATTCGTTAATTCACGAGTATAAGGGTGCTTCTCGTATTCGTTTAATTATGAATGATCGTTTATAAATGCCATTAATGTCGTTGTTCGATACATTTTTGATGGAATAAAAACGTTTGGTTTACCATCAATTATACATTTTTTTTATTTCAATTTTATATGTGTATTCCAAGGCGTGCAATTTACATGTTCGACGAAACCGTAAAATAAAACTATGCAGTAGAATCATTGAGAAACGAATTTTTCACTGAGAACAATCACTGCAATTAGCAATTATACTAATTATTTGAAATATATTTTCATAGTAAAGGAAGTATATATATTAAAATGTAGAATCAAATATAATTAAAATATACTATATTTAGTTCAATAGTGATCAGTATAATTGTGAATTTTATTTCAGTATAGTTACTGTACAAGGAAAAATAATTAAGGGTGGTGATAGAAACAATTTTAACATGGTTTTAAACTAGAAAAAATTGTGTTAATTAATATTCATATGCATGTATAGGAAGATGAATTACTGTTTCTTTTTGTATCATTATTGTATAATACAGCTCTTTTATGAATAAAAATTATAAAATAATAGTTCCATCACATCGTTATTCAAAAAATATTCAATTATACATATATAACATGTTTCCTATACTATAATAAAATTTTTCGAAACTATTAAAGGAAAGAAAATGTTCGTCATAACGTCATTGTATCAAAGAATTGATGTATTTATTATAGATGTGATAACAATTTTGCTAAAACTATAGTCAATTGTATAATCAATTATTAAAATATTAAAGTATTGTCAACATTTTTTCTTACAGTCAATTGATTATTCAATGCCGATACGACGGATTTAATTCAACTCGGAATGATCAATTTCATATTTAGTTATATATTTATTAAATTTTTCTCAATTATACAAAAAAAAAGAAAAATATTAAATACTTGGAACATGTGAAACTATAGAATCGTGAATATTTCACAGATCGTTTCTGCACCGTAGGATGAAATATTTTCGGACGAGAGAGAACGCGGAATTCAGGAGCAAGAGTCGCGAGTATTTAGCCGGCGTCGCGTAGTATAACGAAAAAGAGAGAAAAAAAGGAGAGGGAGTCTCGGAACGAAGGAAACTGGAGAAAATGAGGAAAAAGAGAAATTCGAGGGAGAAAAAAAAACGGAAGCGAAGGAGGAAGACGAGGAAGAATCGGGAAGAAAAAAGGAAGCGGGAAAGACGAGGACGTTGAGGTAAGAATAAGGAGGAAGCGGAGGGAGTTTAAAAAAGGAGACGAGGAACGAATGCTCGCAGGAGGGGGTTGAAAGCCCCTCGAGCGAGTCGCGCGTTCTTAGCGCGCGCGCTCATTGCCGGCTGCTGGTTCGCGCGTGAAAAATATGTAAAGTATTGATTGCATTTTATAATTACTTGAGCGAGGGAGAAAAAGAGCGAGAAAGAGAGAGAAAGAGAGAGAGAGAGATGGGGCGTCTTAGCTACCCTTACTTGAGTCTGTACGTCTTTTCACCCCTCATATCCAGCCGAGGTTGCTCCGGGAGGGTTGTTTCCCGCGCGCGCAATCACCCCCGCACACCCTTCCGTTCCCGCACCTCCTTTTTTCCCTTCACCCCCTTCCGAACCTCCTTATTTTTGTTTCGACCGTTTTTTTTTTCACCTTTTTTCAGCTTCTCTCGTTTCTTAACTCCTCCGGCATTATTTTCTCCGGGACTCGCGCACACACGCCGAGAACTCCTCCGGGGTGGATAAAAAAAGTATTTAAGGAATAAAGCTACACCGCTAGCAAAGTACACGCACGACGAATATTCACTCATGTTGGAAATATAAATTCTTGTTCTTGATATTCAGATCAGAAAATTAATCTTTTATTTCGAAAAATTTTTGTCAATTCATTCGAATTTTCTAAGCTCGATAAAAGTTATTACATTGTTCGTCACTCGATACTAATTTTTAATCGAAGATTACTTCGGAACGAGAAATTTTGGAAGATGAACTGTTTTTTTTATTTTTTTTTTTATTTCGTAAAATCTTTTTTATTATTATTGCATATATCGAGTTATTTATAATTAACAGTGAAAGTTGAATAAAATCATGCATTTCCAATGTAACTACGAATATAATTTCGGGTGAAAGGTGTAAATTAAGAACTTATTTATAAATAAACATGATATTTTTATAATATGAGCCACAACGCTTCATATGACTTTGCATAATGTGCTCTATGAAATCCAACTGACACTCACAGTTGAAGCTGACACTCACTCCACTGAACTTGTCAATTTCCTACGTAATGTTTTTCGGTAATGAACTAACTTGCAAAACCCGATACGTCTTACCTTTACACTTTATATCGGCCTACTGATTCCAAATTTAGTCGAAGAATCGAATCGTCGAGGTATTCTTGAAAAATAAACAGTTTTTTTCCTTATTATGTTCGACGAACTTTCCCTTTTCTTTATGTTTACGATCACCGAACTATTCAAATATAATTATCCAGGTATATTTGATATAAATAGTAGAAAATTGAGTTACAAAGTTGTTCTCACATTATTATACACGTATAAGTTAAGCTGTAATAAAAGTAACGAACTACTTGATGGCGAGACTCGACACGTCTTACCCCGACACTTTATAGCAGCCTAATGGTTCTAAATTCAGTCAAAAATCTAAGCAATTAAGACCGTGATCGTTTTTTTACTCGATTTCGACGAATAATCACCATGGATAAACAATAGTCGAGGTATTCTCGGAAATTTGAAATTTTTTTTCCTCGTTACGCTCGACGAATTTTCTCTCTTTTTTTTCAATGTTTATGATCTCCTAGCTATATGCAGGTATATTTGTCCAATTATATTTGGTATAAATAATAGAAAATTGTGTTCCAAGTTTTTTTCACATAAGCTGAGAAAATGTAGCGTGTTCGAGGATCTCCAGTCTGATTTTTCGAGAATCAAAAATAGGAAAATCTCAAAATTTCAAGTGGCCATATCTGTTCGTGTCCTCGATGAGATCGATTTCATAATAGCTAATTCCTCAAAAAATTTTCCAGACGAAATAAATGATTCACACATCTAGGTCATTATTTCCAAAGCAGCGCACGTTGAATTTTTTTTAATGAGCAGAGATTAGGCAAAAGTTAATGCTCTCCGCATAATACGTTCTATCCCGATGAAAGGATTATAGAGACCTCATATCTTTTTTAAAATAGGATGTTTATTTTTTTTTCAATTCCATTTTACCATCGATCAAATTTAAATTCGAATTTAAATATAATTATATAATCAAGAAGAAGTTCCATTGATTCTTATTTCAAATAAGAAGAAAAAAAAATAAAACATACATATATTAAAAAAATGTCGATACATATTGTTTAATATATCTTTTAATTTATTGTCCATATTTTATTAAATTCATTAATTGCTATTTATATTTTCTCAAAATTTCTAATTGCACCTGCGAAATTTCTATTTTTTCGAGTTTTGAGTAAACGAAGGGTACCTTTCGTAGGGCATGAAAAATGTATCTATAAAGAAATGAAAAAAGAAATATATATATGTATGCGCACATGCGTATACGAAAATCGGGGAATAAAACGTAAGAAATTAGAATTAAAAAAGTGTAAGAGGTGGCTAGGAGTGATGGGATAAAGAGAGACGTTGGGGAGGGGGGTAGGTGGGAGGTAGGAAAGAAAAGTATAAATAAGGTGGAAGGGGGAGGAACGGAGTAGAGGGTGGTGAGGGAGAATAAAGTAAATGGGAGAGTTTCTCCTCAGCACACATTGAGAAGAAGAACGCTGTGGCAAGAGTCCCGGAGGGTGGACGGGAGGATTGAGGTGAGTCGTCAGGAAGGTTGTTGAGAGAAAGCCAGAAAGAGAGAGAGAGAGAGAGAGAGAGAGAGAGAGAGAGAGAGAGAGAGAGCGAGGAAAAGGGGATTCGGAGGCTGTGGAGAGGGAGACGGTTTTCTCTAAGAGTAAGTTCTCTCTCTGGCAATGCCTCCTCGAGGCTGGGATACCAGAGAAAAGAGAAAGGAGCTTCAGAAATATACATATATCTCCATCTCTCTTTCTTTCTCTCTTTTCTCTCCTGCCTAGAAGTTGCGCCCAGCATTTTAATCGATTTCATTTGCGCACATGTGAGTGAGCCGACTCGTCGTATAACATGGAAAAAGGGAGGGAGAAAAATAAAGGTGGAACGAGAGAAATGCTCTTCCAGCAACTTCGTCGACCTCCCTCCTCATTTCCTATCTTTCTCTTTCTCTCTCTCTCTCTCTCTCTCTCTCTCTCTCTCTCTCTCTCTCTCTCTCTCTCTCTCTTACCTCTCGCTCGGGGGAAAAAAAAACAGGAGCGAGGAGGAGCGAAGACTGGAAACTTAATCTCCATGTGTGTCGAATGCGTGCATGAGAATATGGAAATAATCGTAAATACGCAAATCTGTACCAGTCGCCGATCGAAATACGTAAACTTTGTGCCATAAAATATACATAAAGTAAAAGTCAAAGTAAAAATCAAGACGTAGGTAAGTATTAAAAAAAAATCGTTAAATTTATAAACGTCATTAAATGTGAAGGTATAATGAATGTCAAAATGCTAAACTTACACGAGCTCAGAAATTGATATGAAAAAAAGTATCAATTAAAATATATAACGTATATTTGTTTAACTTCATCAATTTTCAATTTGTGCACAATTTTTCATAAAAATCATAAATTTTCAATTGAAATCTTAATTGGAAATATGAAATGTGACACGTGACAAAAAATGAAATTTGCATAACGTTTCGTACGAAAGTTCCTTTTTTACGTTTTTGCGTTTGCTTGTCGATTGAAAATTTGTACTTTCTCGTAGCTGTTAATAGTCAGGTGTATATGTATGAGAGCGTGCAGTAAATTAATTCGATTTGAGGATCAAAGAAGCACGAGAGGAAACATTTTTTCCGTTGTATACATAATAAGAGCAAAAAAATTAGCAAGTCGAATGACCTTCCTTTTTTTCTCACGATACGAAAAATTTTCGATTGGTCGATTCGGCATTTACCTCCAAAATAAAAGAGGACCTCGAGTACTTTCTTCATCCCTTTTCTCCGGATCTCCGAATCTCCGTCAGAGGATTTAAATTATTTATTTATTCGCCCTTAGGAGGACATTTGGGTGTGCTGAAAAATGTTTTTTTTTTTTCGCCCCCGCCTTTCTCGCGATCTCTCATACCCCCGCCGGGTTTCTCGGCACTTATAATTTGGATGATGGGACGACTCGGTTTAAAACTTTGAAAACCCTGCCCCTGCGCGTTCCCTCAGCGCCCTCTTAAAAAGTCTTCTCGAGAGTAACGGGGCCGGGCGAGGCTTCAAGTACGAGGCAAAGGGGTTGAAGATTCGGGAGAGGACCAGCTCCGGTGAGATTCGACGAGAAGAACGGAGAAAGGCTGTACCGGCGGGGCGGGGACGGCAAGGGGTGAGAGAGCTCGAAGCAAATAAGCGTTATGCATATTTTGTTGAAACCAAGTGGATTTTGCCTCTCTCTCTTACTCTCTCTTTTCGTAATTTCTCTCTCCCCCCCTCCCTTCTCTCTCTCTCTCTCTATTTTTCTCTTTCCCTTCATTTCTTCTCTCTCCTTCTTTACTTTTTGCCCACTTGCAACCTGAATGCAACTGCAGTGCCCGATGAGAGAGAAAAGGCGAGTTCTCAAATATTAGAGACGGGACCTTGTAAAAAGTGGATAAAACGAGAAATATAACGAAGAGCGAGAGTATAAACGTCCCGAGTAAAAGCAGGATACGAGAGATGTCTCGTGTGCTCAACGGCGGAGGAATATTTTTGAATAATTATTTAGAGCGAGATACACGAGTGATTGCTCGGAGCCTCTTTTCTCGATTCTCGTAATTACTCATTCCGCTCCCATGAAATATATCGCTGTAAACGGTCCTCGAAAAAATCGTTATGTGTAGAATTTTTATTTTACGCATTTTTAAAATACATATTGATGAATTATTAGCACTTTTTTACTCTTTCATGTGTATAATATATATATATATATATGTGACGTTTAATAAAAAGTTAATTTTTTTACTTTTTCGTGACGAAAAATACATTTAATATCGTACTTTTATATTTATATTATATAGATGATGCTTGATTCATAAATATTTTGATTATTCAAAAAATTGTTATGTTATCAAAAATTTCATATTCAGTCGTATATTTAATTGTAAAGATGAAAAGAATAATTATAATTTGTTCAAGAAAAAAAGATGAGAAAAATGGTAAAGTCTGAAGCCTCCGGTGTAAAATAAAGAAGAATAAAGAAAAGCAATCGAGAAACATAAACCAAAGAGAAAAAGGAACAGCGAAATATGTTTTATTGAAATTTCTACTTTAATTTGAATAGATTGCATTTTATGAAAGTTTTTATATTTAAAGCTTTTTAGATAAAAAAAAGAGTTAAGTATGAGATGAAAAGAATAATTAAATCTATATTAGTGAAGTATTAAAAAATGAGGATAAAATTGAAGGTCCCGATCTGGTAAATTTCGAGAAGAGAGTGTAACCCGAGAATTCGCACTGACCACGTGATCGAAGCCGGAAGCCAGTCGTGGAGCACAAAAAGTGAAAAAGAAGAGATAAAACCGAGAGAAAAAGAAAAAATGAAAAAAAGTCGCGCAGAAGGTCACTGCCCCTCACTCTATTTTTCTTCTTATCTCTATTTTCCCATCTTTCAATTTGCGAAGCCGCAGATCCCGCGAAAAAAGTGTCCATTAATTTTTGGACGAAAAACTGCATGCAACTAGTATGTCAAACGAAAGAAAAAAAAACGAAAAACGGAAAAAAAAACAAAAAGAACCCGAGGTGGCGAGATATGACAGGAGAAAAAAAAGGAGATAGAGAAAATAGTGCGGTTGGTCGTGGATTCGAGGGGGAAAAAAGTGGGAAAAGAGAAAAGGAGGGTTGGAATTTCCGGCGGGGGTGGCTTCGGTCCACTGCGTGGTCAGCTGACTGCGGCGCGCGTCTCTCTCTCTCTCTCACTCTCTCTCTCTTTCTCGCTCTGAAGAGAGGCTTACGAGCGATCCGAAGGGGGTGGTTTTCCCTCGCCAGTCAGAAAGACCCGAAGCAAGAGAGAGAAAAGTGGGAAGAGGTAAACCACGTGCGCAGCCACGTGCTCTTGACGTCATCTCTTCGCCCCTCGCTCACTTACCCCTGTGATCGTCCCTTTGCCGGCTCCTTCGAAACTCTTCGTCGTCCGCATTCCCGAACGCCCTCTCGCTCCTGAAAAATAACAACCAATATTTCAACTTCGTCAAGGCAGTTCTGGCGTGCTGCGTACGTGAAAATAATTAAATTCGATCGAGAAATGTGTCGGTGTACTTTTTTGAGGAGGCATCTTCGATGCTGTCGAAATGAACTGCAGTTGGCTTATTTATTTTTATACTATACGAAGAGAATTTTTCATACGAAAAATAATTACGAAATTATTTTTTTTTTACTTTACTAATGATTTGAAAAAATTTGAGAATTTTTCATTCGAAATATATATAATAGCTATTTTGACAATTTTATCGAAATTATTGTGTTTTTAATTAAAAAATTCTTCCGGTATATGAATCGGGTGACAGACAGAGCATTTTATAAAAATGTACATCGCAAGATTTTACCGTATGGTAATCGAGTTATTTATTTCTAAAAATTGCAACTTTTAACACGGGCTCTTATGAGAAATAAAAAAAAATGTAACGATATCCAACAAATAATATCTCAATTCCTAGATCATAAAGCTTTCATTAAATTTGACATGCATTTGAATATAGTAAGATTAAAGAAGATTTTATGCAAAATTTTCGAGAAATTTTGTCTCAAACGATTTTCATGCGACTCCTTAAAATTTTATACAATTTGTAATAACTCTTTGTAATAACGTCTTTAGATCAATATGAAAATTTCGATGAATAAATTAAAAAAAATTTTTTTTTTAATGTACATTTTTTATATTGTCGCGTGTCGTTATTACCTTGTATATAAAACACTATTGAACTTGTTCATCAAACGTATAATAATTTTCGTTGTATCCGCGTGGTACATTGAATTTTTAATTCGACGATTCTGATGGTTTGTAAAATAAAATCAAAGGGTTAGCTTCGAGCAAGACTGCAGAGTCTCATAAAAATCGTCGGGAGACGTTTTCTCTTTGCGATCGAGTCTCGGTCGCCTGAATCTCAATGGGAAACGTAACCGCAACGGGACCGATCGGAATCTATGGATTATTGAGAAGAATGAAACAAAAAAACGAGCGAAGCGAAAAATAAATTACGAGATCGAGGGCGATGCGGAGATAAAAGTGAAATTTGAATAACTCGATAATTCGATTGATCGAAGCTTTTCCCGAATCGTTGGAGATGCACGGCGAGACAAGGGAAGGAAAGCTTTTGACGTAAACCGCTAATTAACGAAACGATTCATTCGAGTAAAAACCTCAAGAGAGTCCGTGACAAATGAAACCGCGACGAAAGATGTGAAAAATAAACAAATCGAATCGTTCGCGAATCGCATCGACGTTCGATAATTCGCATGCATATAAATTCAAGGGCTCGCGAGGGAGCTCGAAAGAACCGCAGAGTTCCGGCGAGATTCGTCCCCGCTCCGTTTTCGCTCGAGATAAAAAGCCCAGAAATGAAACAAAAACAAAAAGAAGAAACAAATAAAAAAAAACCATAAATCTCGCAATATTCGAGTGTGCATTCTCGTCCCTTGTTTTCCTTAAATATCGAAGACTCGGGAAGCTCCGTTCGAGAGTATTCGTGAATATCGATGCTCCGCTTCGAGACGACGGGCTCAAAAATATAGTCGCATAAAAATCAAGAGGAAAGAGAGTCGCGAGCGACGAAAAAAAACGCGATTCCGAGCGCAAGTGCATAACGAAAAATATTTTATATAATGGAGTAACGAAAGAAAATAGAAGGAAATGAGAAATGGCGGGGATATAAGAAAGTGCGGTTGAAAAAAATGAGAGAAGAACAATAAATATAAGAATGTTGAGAGCGGAATGAGAAGTATGAGGACGAGGGGGCGAGATGGGTCGGGGGGTGAAAAAAAAAATCGAAAGAAAAATTGTCGAAGGGACGGGTGAGAGAGAAGGAGGAAGGAAAGGCGTATCCCATCGCGCATCCAGTCGCTGGCACATCGATCCACCTTAATGAGTGGAAAGAATAAGACGAGAGCCACCATCACGACTCTTCTACTGCGCACATTCTACACTCACAAACATACCCCTGCGTATGCATATATTTTTGCTCGCACATTCGCGTCGACATTTTACATAGTGCGCCGACAGGCGGCACCTCGATGTATATCGAGATGACAGGTCCAAAAATAATCACCAATTTTTCGTCTCCTATCCTATGATACTATTTCAGTTATTAGGATATATATTATTAAGTATCAAGCATCAAGAGAAAGTATTCTGAGAAAATCACTGAGCCGAAATGTATTCTTAATTAAAATTGATGCATGCAGTAAGAGAATTTTATACGAAAAATTTTACTGTTTTTTGAATTGTGGTAACAGTTTAGAAAAATTTGAGGGTTTTTCGTTGAAAACATAGTCATTATAATTATAAAATGTTACTTAATGTTATTATTAAATTTTAATAGTTACCACAGTACTATTCGCGATATAGTAATTTGTCGTATAAAATTCTCTCCGTGCAGGATATATTTAACTATAAAGTTGCAACAAAGTTGTAGAAATAAATATATTTTAATAACGAAACGAGATGTATTCAGAATAAAACGAAATAAAATATATAATAATAAGTGTGATTAACACTTTATAGTAAGATTTACCAAAATTTTCTCTCTGTGGGTGTAATTTATTCAAGATGAGCATATTTAAAGTAATTGATATATCTATTTTGGTGAATGAATGACACGTTTGCAAGATATACATATTTGTTTGAATAGATTTGAATAGCGCATGAATAGGTTTTTAATATTTGCGAAGTACATAAATTTCTGAAATAACAGTGCCAATAATATGAAATAAACTAGATATGTAGTTCAGAAAACAAATATTTAATGAGTATGCTTCCAACTATAATTTTCTTAAACTTTTTTTAAGTGTACACTTTATATACTCACAACAGACACATTTAAATTAAATATTGACATACAGAAACGATTGTGCAAAATTATGTAAAGTTTAAGAAAATTATTCACTGGTGGTAGTTTATGTGCCATGATTATTAAACAAATTAACACACTCACTTTTGAGATTTTACATTTTTTAAGACATAATTATATAAAAGAAATTTGAGAATTCATCCTCTAAACGTTAAAAAATATCCTTGTAAAATTTTACAGAGATTAGGAATTGCAAAAATATAACTAATATGTATTTAAAATTTGTTTGTAATTTATGATTTATCGTTGTACCAGTTTATCGGTTACCATAATAAAAAAATATATCAAACAATCTAATATAAATTATTTAATTGAGGATCTAAAGTCAATGTTAGAAATATATATTTTTATATTTAGAAAAATTTTAAACAGTTCATTCAGTTTCAAAATAAACTGATATTAATGAAACAGAACATGAGACCTTCTAGCCAAATGAAAGGTACATGGCTTACTCGAAATAAGCATTTTCCAATTTTACTATTAATTTTTGGAACAGACTGCATACGCTAATAATACCTTTAATATCCACAGACAAAATAGTCATGACAAAATATCCTCGAACCAAAATACCCATGACAGCACTGATGTATGTAAAATGTAATGCGGACATATGCACGAGTTTAATTTCGTATCGATATTTTCGTTCAGTCATTACCATCGAGATTTCATTTTGAAATTATATATGATTATAATTTCTTCGAAGTGCACTGGAATTATGAATTCAAAAATTGTGCCAAAATGTATTTCATCTCTGTTCTAGTTAATACTTTCATTGAATGTACTTGAATATTGCGACTGTTGATAAATAACAAAATTAACAAAATTTTGAAACATTATCGTTTCATCAATACTTAATTTTCTTCAATGCATTTATATCCGGAGATCGGTTTTAATTATTTCAATTTCTCGTTGTTTTTTTATATTACAAGAAACTGACTGTTCGATAAAAAAAGGTTCATTTATGATTCATTTTCTATTTACTAGACCGGACATTATCTTTTATTAATCGTGGAAAAGTTCGATACATTTTTCGCAACATAGAGTGACAGTCAAAAAGAAGTAAAAAAAAACAGTGAAATCGAAAAACTGAATCTAATAATAAATCTAATAATGAATCTAATAATAAACTGAATTATAATAATCGCTAATTACTCAACTTCAGATTAAGATTGATTTGACGTTTGACAAATTTTTCGCAAAATGATATGACAAGTTAACAAAACAATAATCAGAGAAAAAACATTATATTTGATTAATCAGTGAAGGAATATAATAATGAAAAATTGTAATAATCCGAAAATAATATCGTGAGGCGAAGAACTGGAAACTAATGAGAAAAAAGAATGAAAAGCAAGAGAGAGAGAGAGAGAGAGAGAGAAAAGAACCGAGAGAGATACGAAAAATGTATAAATTCGGCAACTCATTGTTTCCCTTCACGTTTTTCGCGGGAGCGCGATACGACGACGGGAATAAGAAGAGAGAGAAGGAAGACGAAGAATCAAGACGAAGCCCATTTCATCCCCCAAAAAGTCTTACCCTGGGCGAGACTCTTCTCGTAGGGTTTTCTCCCTGGAATGTTAATTCCCGGCGCTTTAATTCTTACGAATATTTCCCTTCTGGCCCCTCTCTTTTTATCCCGGTTGCCGTCGCGATCGAGGCGCTTCATCCGAGCGAGAGAGGCTCCGGGGGCGCCGCGGAAAGTTGGTAAAAAGGGCTGAAGCTTCGAGGTACGAAGAAACGAGCGAGATTAGGCTCTCCCACGTACATTTGGATATTTATGTATGTGTACCTCGACATAACGAAGGGTGAAGAAAAGACGGGGGGGGGCATGAAGAAAACCGAACGTGAGGGCTGAATTCCAAGGGGATGAGAATCTTACTTTCTCTCTCTCTTTCCCCCTTCCCTCCCCTCACCCCCTCTTTTTATTTCTCTCTTCTTTCATGCTCATCCATTTTTATCTCTCCGTCCCTCTTTCTCGTTCCAACGCTCCTTCGCGCGCTCTCCACCATTAACCTCGAGTGAAAATTCTTATCTAACCTAACCCCGTACACACACTCTGGAATATCGATCATAAAATTAAGAACTCGGGAACACTCCGCGCGCCTCTTTTTTTTCTCTCTCAGCTCGTCTCCCGTTATTTTCTCTTCCACTTTTAACGACGTCCTCGCACTTTTTGCACAATAATCTCTATTTCTTTTTTCCTTCATCTTACTCACTTTTTCGAATCAATTTTTTTTTCCTCCGATTGTTAGGTTTCATGAACGCGAAATTTTAAGGATTTTTATTAAAACAGTGCATTTGATAATCCTTTCCTATTTTTTACTTTTTCATTAATTAAAATAAAATTGGCTTTCTATTTTTGCTTTTATTCGTTTTTCAAATGAAAATAATAATGAAGACGTCGAAAACTCACTGTCATTGTCATACATTTCAACGTTTCGTTCCGCTCTTCCTTTTTTTCTCGAATTTTTCCTCCGTTTCCACTCTTAAATCGTTCCTGACATCAGATTGGGATTGCCCCTTATATACTCAACCAGTGTACTAAGTATGTACACTGATAGCTATACATATAAAAGCGAAAAACAAAAAAAAGTTAGAGAGAGAGAGAGAGAGAGTGGCGTCGTGAAATGGAAGATCTGCGGTCGAAACCGAGTCGAGGGTGGGAGCAATCTGGAAACGAGAAAAAAGAGGAAACAGCGAAAAAAGGTAAGGAGAACAATCATACGAATCTTTTCCGAGTGACCTGACTTTCGGAGAAGTAAAAAAATGAATAAAAAAGTTTTTAAAAATAAGAAACGAAGCGATAAATAAAAAAAAAGTATCTAGAAGTGATCTGTTTCATTTTTTTATAGTTTTTTTTTAAATTCTGTTTAGTCAGTATTGTCATATCCGGTCGGAAAGTCCAGGAAGACGAGTCGTGGCTCCTCGCCAGGCACAAACGACGTTCAGCCTCGGTTTCTCACTCCGGTGACTGTTTACTCAACTAGATCGTCGACGATCGAGTAGAACGTGAGAAAGATGGGGGGGGGGGGCGCCGCTGAGAGATGCACGCGATTTTCATTTCGACAACAAAATATTGATTTTTTTGGAATGAATGATCGTAATCATCTCATGTCCTAAAATGTTTTTTAAAATTCAATTAAACATCGAACAATACCAAATCTGGATGAAATAAAATTACAATATACTTTTTATATACTGTGAAATTATATTTATATTTATTATATTTAGTTTTGTAAAGAAATTATAAAGACTATCTCTGATGGAATAGTGAGTTTTTCATAATAAATTGGTGAACTGCATTTAAAAAACTTGATACAAGGAATGAACACTGAAAGTTTTTTCCATGCATTTCAAAAGAACATAAAAAAGTAGCCACTCTCCAATATTTGAAAAATTCCTTTTATTTATCAATAATTACCTTGTCAATGACCCTAAACATTTGAGTAAGATATTTCGAAACATCAAAATTAATTTAAAAAGGCGAATGATCAATTTTTATCGATGATAAAAGATCGTCATGGGAATAAGAATGTCAATTGACTCGCGCAGAATGATAGAAATGCACGAGCCTATTTTTTTTCATCCTCAAAAGTGGATCGAGGATTATACAACAGGGACGTTGAGCGCGAGAGAACGTTGAGGGGGGAAAAACTGATGGGTATATATGGGAAATATCGAAAAAGAGGGGCGAAAGGGAGAAAAAATCGTAGCGATATTATTGGTTTGATTTATCGTGGATTCATGATGCATTTTATTGCATAATTCTCGCGTACGTAGACGCGAAATACACGGGGAATGCAAATCTCACGTCGTTATGATATCGCGAGTGAAATTTCCCTCAATTCTATCCTCTAACATTTCTGTTTGTTCTCTCAATCTGACTATCTCTCTCTTTCTCTTTCCAAAGTCTGACCTTTCCTTCAGACTCTCCTCTCTTTTCGCCTTCCCGCTTTTTCCTCTTGACTTGATGCAGTCACGTTTTTAACTTGTCACGAATTTATCAACCCCTGAACTCTTTCACACACTTGCAAAAAAAAATATGATAAGCAAATCTACGAGAAAAAATCAATATTATCGTACACTGTTGAAAAAATTTTATTATAAAATAGATTAGCACACATCAAGAGTCAAATATCTTATTTTTTTTTAAGATAAACAATTTGATAAAAAAATTAGATAAGCAAATCTACAACAACAAAAAATCAAAATTGCTTAAGCTGTTAAAAAAAATCTATTTTAATACTGGATAAATGCATACGTATGAAGAATGCAATTTCAAATGGAATTCTAATTATTCTTCTGATTCATCATTTTTTGAGATTGACGGAGGAAGAATGTTTTAAAAAATGCAAAACGTATCGAGACTCGCTGGTCTCGTTTCTCGATCACAATAGAGATTTACTTCCTCCTTGTTTATCATCTCTTTCTTTCGTTTGTTTTTTTTTTATCCTTTGCAAATATTTCCAACTCTCGCTAGTGCCCCTCAGCCGCGAAATATCGTGACGCCTTGGCGCGATCTCGGACGAGAGCACGGAGGAAGAAGACGAGGAAGAAGAGGGGTGGAGAAGGAGGAAGAGGAAGAGGGGGGGAGGGAAAGAGGAAACGAAGGAGAAGGAAAAATTGTTCGGACGTCCTGTTGCGAAGCGGAGAAGCAGAGAAGAAGGAAGAGGAGCAAATGGACGAAAAAAGAACGTAGAATAAACCGACACCCTGCTGGTTATCTCAATCCGCGAGGTTCCCTGGCATCGGCAACGTTTTTTCTTTTTTTCTCTCTTTTTTTTTTCCGTTCACCGAGATACGTGAAAAGGAGAGCGAATCGAAGGATCGTGAAGACGATACTATTCGGCCTGTACGAAAGTCCGAGACGGAGAGAATTCACACGAGAGAGCACGACGATAAATTCAACATTGTTTCCCCCCATCCCCTCCGAGGATCTTCTCGATCCTCTTCCTCCAGTCCTTCGGTGCTCCGAATAAAATAGATCTAGACTAATTGTGAGAGAGATCCACAACTCTTCTCTCCCCCTCGTTATCTCTTGCTCCTTATTCGTTCCTTTACTTTTTCAGAGTTTCATTTTTGTCGAGTTAAATTACTCAATTTGTTTCATTCGTTGCGCATATTTTTTGTGTTGGTTATTATTTCAATTTTTTTACATTTTTGTCACAAACATACCTTATTGTGTAACGTATTGAAACGATAAGCTGAAATTTTTTTCGAGAAATTTCGATTTAATTTTCGAATGTATATGTCAGAAAATTTTACATCAGAAAATTTTACATCAGACAATATTGTACATCGTCGATTGTATAAATGATGAAGATAAGAATTAAGAATATTTGAAAGGACATAAAAAGCCCAAATATCATTAATGTCGCTATGCACAATTAACATATAATTATACTCACTGATCATGAAATCAATGAGACTTATTGAATGAAAAAAGCGATAAGGAAGATTTGCTAACAAAGTCAGATACAAATCGAGCAGCTAATACTAGCTTGTAAAACAATAAAAGATGAAAAGATACACTGTAGGAATGAGAAAAGACAGACACAATGTGTGTTTATATCGTCGATGAGAAAAAGAGAGAGAGAGAGAAATTCGCGATAAAGAGAGGGAGAAATGAGTAGAGAGAGAAAGAAAGAGAGAGAGGGGGAGAGTGAATCGTAGGCCCGCACGAGCGCAAAGATCAAGCAGGATCGTGCGACCCGGACCCCTCGACCTGTGCGGTTGCTATATTTTCGCTCTCTCGCGCGCGCGCGCGCCCCCGCTGCTGTCTTGTACTCTCACCTGGCAAATCCGTCCCGCGCGCCAAACTTCTCGAGCTCTCGCCGTTTCATACGTAAACATTATTCCTCGCGCATTCTCACCTATCCTGTCATTCTGTCACTGAGCCCCGCGCTCATTCCTATTACCGCGACTCGTACATTTCCCCACTCAAAATTCCGCCGATTCAAATCGGATTTGATATACTGCTTGTTTTTACTTATCGCTTGCATTCATTGCGTCGTACGCTTGAATTTTAACGCATTAGATTAAAAACTAGGATATCAGCAGAATTTTTTTTATTAACGATGTATTCCAGGTAAAGTCAAGTTAAGTTTTTTAAACATGCTTTTGTATAGTGCAATTAGAGAATACTAAAATAAATGGTCAAATTTTTAGGAATTGAGAATTATCGTGGTGATCCAACAAGTATTTTTTAATCGTTTGATCCCAAAGTGATCCATTTTTCTTTCAATCAACATTTTTTATAAACATCCTTAAAGTTCCTGAAATTACAAATTTCGAAAGTTTTCAGCATTTATGCGAGAACTTTCAAAATTTTAATCACTTTTTTTGAAATTCAGCGTCTTGTATGTACGCTCGGAAATTTATCGTCAATACTTTATTTCATAAAAACTATTTTTTTTTATTGCTGAGAAAAATTGAATTAATATTTCTTTATGCATCTTTGATTTCAAATTTTTTGATAGTTAAAAAGTTTTATAAAATAGTTTTTATACATGACTTTCATTATAGTATCAATTTTTTGGTATAAATAATTTTGTCATCTATTTCATATAATTATTTTCAAAAATCGTGTGATACACTTCATGACTGTCAATTTGCAGTACAAAACCCAGTAAAATCTATACACCGAATGATATGCTATTTTGTAACTTCTATATTATAGATATTTTTAACAATTTATTATAATAAATAACACAAATAAATAAAAGCAAATAATACGTATGATTCAATTAAAATTTCAAGTCCACTAACGAAACTAAACGAAATTAAACGAATTAGTTCATGACAAAAGATACGAATGGTACTATATTGAATACATGTTAAAACTCGAAAAACTACGATAAAAATTGTTCTACATGTTCTTCGCTATAAACATTCGATATACTGCAATTATACACTTTTTCCAAAAAAATCTTCAATTTACAAACACGTACAAATTCACTACGACTTTATCACGTACGTACATACATAATTTTCTTAATTTTGCATTGTTCATCATGTATCGTGTTTATTCCATTAATATCGTAATCAATTGTATATTTGCATATAAATATTAAATAATACGTTATAAAATTTTTGTTTCCAGACGTTTGATGAGACACCGTTAGTGACACGTGAAATAAAAATAAAGAGAGGACGATATTTTCGATCGTCTTAGATAGGGGTGTGCGAATAAGGCATGCGGGGGCGAGAAAAAAAAATAGAAAATAAGAAAAGGACATTATAGGGCGGGTTGGGGTTGGGCCAGTGTCGGCGATGCTCGCCGACGGCAGAGCGAGCTCGGGCGATTGCATGCCGCGTCCGCGATGGGAGAGGACGTGGAAAAGGAGTACAAGAGAGGGAAGGAAGAGGGTGCTGCAACCTTTTTCACAGGCCGAGGGAATCGTTCCGGCGAAGTTGTCGTTCCTCGTCGCGCGCTGAGTCTCCCCTGGAGCCAAGATGGCGTCGTGTTTACTTCGTTAAGCAGTTAATTACTCCCGGAGTCTCGGGTCCTCTGTCACCCTCCCCATTTTCCTCCCTGCCCTCTCTCTCGCTCACTCATACACACCCACACACACTTTTTATCTCCTCTTCGACTGCCTGTTTCCTTTTTCTGCGACGTAGCGACGGGGAAAAACGAAAGGGAGGCGGGAAAAGCAAATGAGCTGAAGAAGAGAGGGGGAAAACTCACTTTCTTCATTCTCTCTCACTTTTATCTTTTTCTCCCTTCATCGCTTTTCTTTCTCGTTTTTCCGCCTTCTCTCCTTCATTTCATTCGTCGACGTGCAGTATCGTGTGTATTCGTGTATGCAGGACCATCCGATTCGCGAATACACGCTTGACTTTGAGGGATTTGCATCAGCTTGCAGGACGCGCGCGTGGCGCATGGGAGGGCGAGCGAGGAGGGAAAAATCGCGAGAGAGGGAAGGAGCGAGCGTTTTCGACGCAGTTGGATGGCCTTTTCGAAATGCGAGAGACACAGCGAAGGTCGGATTAATGGACTTCATCGAATTTGGAAATAAATCTTGAAGACAGCGGGAAGGGACGAGATTTCTTGAGAAAACGTTTGTGCATGCGCGATTCAAATACTCAAATGTTTTTCTCTGTCGTCGTGTGCAAGGTAGAGTCATTTGGATACATTTTTTCTTATTTCTTTTTGGAAAGTTGTACACTGAGAGATAAATTTTGATAGAGTGGCCAATCACATTTTGTTAATGGTAATTCCATCACTTATTATTATTTTGACAGGTAAAGTAGATTTGGTTTAGGATGGCTTTGAAGTTAAGTTGAATACTTTTATCACAATTTTTTAAAAATATGTTATTTACTACAATAAAAAAGTTTTGAAATAAAGAGTTCATTATTCAAGAATTATCGTGATAACCCCCATAGTAGATTATATTTAGTAATATTAAAACTTCAATATACAGAGTTGTTGTTATAAGTAAAGTTAGGAAACCTGCCAATGCTTGGCGTACGTATTTACTCGCTATGGAGTTTGGGTTAATAAATAATCTATTGTTTTTTATCAATAAATAGTTAATACAAAAGGACCGTAACCTCAAATATTTTTGTTGCACAGTCTTAAAAATGATTAATGAATATATAATTTTATAAAGGACCATCTTTATACAAAAACAATGACTTTTCGAAAATTATGTTATATTGAATCGTTTTTTCGCATTTACTCAATGTTAAATATCAGATTTTCAATCACAAATATTTTCATCAAAAAATTAGCAAAGGCATATTTTTTGGCTGATTTTGTAAGTGGGAACTTTTCCAATCGTTTGATCAGAGAAAATTATATTTCTCTTTGAAATTGACACTATTTAGCGTATGTGAATATTCTTGAACGTATAATATTCAGTTGTAAAGCAGTTTATTATAATTTTTTTTCAATATTATATTAATATTAATATTCGTAACTCTAAAGTTATTGAGACACGATAACGTTGGAAGATTGCATATATTTATCCTTTAATCCCTATGTCAAGAAATTTTTCATATTTTTCTTGAAAATTCTGATTTTTTAATTTTTACTATTTTTTTCAAGAAAATGGCAGGATTACGTCAAGTTTTTTAAATAATAAATAAACTTTTACCGTCTGATGAGAAGCTCGCCCAGTTAGAGATTGGCCACTCCATCCTTAAGCACGTTACCGGTATCACTGACGTTCGTAATTTGGATCGTCACGTGGTCGAACGATCGTTTCATTCCGCCAGAATTCAGGTAAAAACCGAGTCCCCACTCTCGACGTACCCTTCGCATTTCCAATTTCAAAAATTTGAGAAATATACAGCGACGTTCAATTGAAACGTTGCAATTTTTTAATCTTTCAGCAAAAAAAAAATTGATTCTTCGATTCGGTCTTCAAGTATTTTATAGGAAATTTTATCAGCTTTCGAATGACACTAAATGACGCTAAATTTCGATCGGACATTGAATTTTCGTAAAATCGTATATTTTTTTTATCGTATATTTTTTCTATTCAAAATGTTCCTTGGCTGAGGGGCGGGGGAGGAGTTCAAATTGCAGATATGAGTTGGGGAAACGCTGGAGCGAGTAAACTGGGGAAGCAGCCCTAATAGGAAGGTCACACTTTATAACTTAACAGAGGTTTTGAGTACATAAAATATGAGGAGTAAAAACGAATCACTTATTAGAGAATCTGCATGCAAAAATTTCGAGCAAACGAAATAAAAATAAAGTAAAATTCGCTAAAAAAAATATGCCTACAATCAGGAGTAGTAGATCTGATAAAGAGGGCGTATTGAAAAGAGTAAGAATATAGCTGTACTATAAAAAAAGGATAAACACGAAAAAACGTTCGGAAAATAGACTGAAAAGTAAGGGGTTGAGGGAAGTGAGGAAAACAGGGTTAAACAGGTGTAGCGGTAAAAATCTGGCGAGAGAAAATCCGAAGAAAGTGGGAGGGTTGAAAACGGCGGGCCGGAAAATCCGATCGAGAGGCTGAAATTGCAGGAGAGAGAGAGAGAGAGAGAGAGAGGATCGAGGCGAAGAGAAGGACGGGCGCGAGGTGGCTGCAACCCTCGCGGTCCGGCAATCCATTTATCTATTTATCTCGAGAAGTAACGACGTTCCATAGAGATGAACTCGTATATAGAATCGCTACGAAACACTCGAGGGCCTCGGCTAATAAGCTAATATTAAAATAAGTCCGTTGGCAAACCGCGACGACTCCGAGGGAGATAAATATTCGCGGTTGACTCTCTATATATGACGCGACATTCCGCAGTCGCGACCCCGCGGATATATATACTTGTATTGCTGCTTACGTACATTTATATTTGCCCGCCCGGATTATATGCCTGTATACCTACCTGTTATTTCGATTAAAAATTGAAGTGATCACGGAGACTCTTCATTTAAATTAAGCTCCCCGTTTCTCCCTTCAGCGCGGAAAAAGAAATAAGTGCGAAAAATTTTATCTTCGAGAGAGAAACGAAAATTTCAATCGACGATGAAAATATACTTGGTTTAAAAAATAAGTAAAAAATACAAATTGATTGTAATATAATTATTACATTTATGAAATTTTAGGAAATATTGTATAAAACTTTTTTTAAAATTACATTGATGAAGAAAGCCAAAAGAGAATAAATAATTTTTAGTGTCTTTCGCGACGTGTACGTTTTTTCCGCATAAGAAAATCGTCAAAGCTCATTTTTTCGAAGCAAAATTCTGGAGGTATGAAAAAAAAAGAGAGAGATAGGGAGAGAGCCCGAGGGCCGAGTGTAGAAAACTCGCCTCGAGCGTACTAGGCACTTCTAGTTTCCATCAGCAAAGTAATTAATTTTTAATGTACTTTGCCTACTTATTTCTTTCGTATCACGCTGCTTTCCCTCGTCTCCCTTTCTCTATCGCGTCCTTTCCCTTCCGCGAAATTTTACCTTTTTTTCCTCGAACCCGGCGCTTCTTATTTCGCGCGTTTTTTTTTCTCCATTTTTTGCTGCACTCTCGTGTCTCGATCTGCCGGAAGATCGCACCCCTCCGCCTCCCTCTCGGCAACACCAGGATGCTGCGAGTTTTCCGCAGCGAGGAAAAAAGCGACGCGAGAGAAAGAGAGAGAGAGAGAGAGCGAGCGAGAGCGCGCGACGGTTATGAATTTCTAATGAGATTCCGTGAAAGATCTGCGAGAGATTAGCGTGAGACGGTGGTAAAAAATGGAGAAAAAAAGAGCGAGAAATAGCGCGAGAGACGAGCTCTGAGAAACGAGTCAGAAACGAGAGCGAAAGAGAGAGAACATTTTTTTTCTCCTTCGCACTTTTTACCCTTTTTTAGAATTTTTTCCTTCACCTTTTTCTCGTGTGTATCTTGCATGACTGGGAAACACTGGGTTGCAGGGATGATTACGATACGGTGAAAGATTTATCCTTTTTTTCCGAGCAACAGAGGGATTTCGGGAGGCAAAGGAGAAGACGGAAGAAAGGAAAGAGGGAGAGAGAGAATAAGGAGAGATAGAGTGACACGGGGGTGAGAATATTCGCGATAGCGAGATAACCGTCGTCTTGGAAAAGCTTCGACCCCGCCACAACGAGCTCTGTGTACTTCCTCCCTTTTTTCCCTCCTTTTTACTCATCTTTGCAATTTTGTTTCACACTGCTTAGGCAAATTGAATACTTTTTGAGAAAAAATGTGATTGGATGACGCAACATGGTGCAATCATTTTTCACATTTTGTGTGATGTTCGAAAAACTAAAATTGGCAAAATAATTTTTATATCTGAATTATAATTGCACAGAAATTTACGAAAAGTTATTTGTAGTATAATTAATATGGAATATTGGCAATAGATTCATTGATAAAATTGTTTCTATATATGAATTGTATGATGAATAAATTTTTATTTTCCATATTATATGCAGAAAATATGGCAATGGGTGAGGAAACGAAAGAATAAGAATACTTTTGCACAGAAATATTATTGCCAAAAATTATCAAAGTAAAATGAATTTAGAGGGAGATGAGAATGACAAATGTTAGAAAATATGACATTTGTTTAAAAAAACGAAAAAAATTAGTAATTTCTGCAGACGTGTTGCCAAAAACTGTCAAAGTAAAATTAAGAGTAACAAATTTTGTGTACTTTTGCATTATTTTCCTTTACCAAATGGAAATTCATTTGAAATTACACAATAACGCAATTGAATAAAAATTGGTATTTTTAGTCAAATATACGCAGAAAATATGATATTTGTTAAAAAAAGGGGGAAAAAATGAGTAATTTGTATACAGAAATGTTGCCGAAAATAGTCAAAGTAACATTAAATGGCAGAGGTAACGAGAGAAAAATGATTTTCGTCAGGTGAACGGTGAGCGAGGGACAGACAGGTGTCCATGCGAGCATTTATGGCTGTGTGGATGTTTATACGTGGCCGTGGTAAGAGCACGAATCCCCGCTGTGAGAGCTCACTCGACCTTTCGCCTCTCCAGGTAATACGCACTTGCTCGAATACTCGCTTCGTTTTCTTTCCTCTCTCTCTCTCTCTCTCTTTTTCCCCGTTTATCCCCTCGTTCCCTCGTTCCGTCACTCACGAGAATTAAACTCAAGCAATCGTTAGACGAGATTTTCCTTCTCTCTCGTTCCTCACTCTTCATTTATCTCTTTCTCTCTACTTCTCTATACCTGTGTTCCCGAGCGAGCTTAGGCCATTTTCCACTTCTCGCAATTCTCCATTGTTGCACTCGAACATCCTTTTTCACAGTATAACCGTGTTTCCTGTATTGGAACCACTAATTTTATAATCTTGCCCTCCAGGCCCACCTTCTACATGCATTCTTTCCCCTCATTCTTCACTCCTCGACTCATCCTTTTTTTAGACGACACCATATAAAAACCTTACGATCCACGGAACTACGTTTGTTTTCGCTTTCACTCAAACTATACGGAATTCGTCCTCGAAACTTTTTCCTTGATTTCATTTCTCATTGAGTACAATAATTATGGGTATACTTCCAAAAAGCATAAATCCGTGTATATAACGCTTTTTATCGGGTCTTTTTAACTGAAAAGTTAAACGTGTGTGAGAAGCGATTTTTTGCAATAAAGTTACACTTTTGTTCATTTGGAAAACATATATGACAAAAACATACAAGGTTTTGTCTTTAATTACGATTTTGATTTTAAAAATACAACTTTTATAAGATATTCATATACGAAAAAAATGTTTTTGACATTATGAAAAGTGCTGTAAACGAAACGATACTTGCAGTTGCAAAAATTCATTTGCGCATTGTATCATTTATTAGTCTAAAATTATTGTAGTTTTTATAAAAAATGCTCGAAACATGGCGAATTTCACTTTTTGGGAGATTATCCAGAATTATTGAAAATAATTTTTTGAAAAGAATATTGTTTCCCAAAATACAGCAAAATGAAAAATATAATTTATTGCATGACTGCATGATTGATATTTACATCATAATTATCGGCGCATCGCTGTTAAAATCATAGTTGATCAAAAAACCAAAAAGTATAGCGAGTAAGAAATTTTTTACAGTGACAAAAATAACAAAAAAAAAATGATTTTTAGTAAAATGTTATAATGGATGGAGCGACGGATCGTCGCGATGTGAACAAAGTTGCGAAATCTCGAGTCTCGCGTGCGAGAAGTGCGGTTCGAAAAGTTTGCGGATCGAAACGCGGAGATGCGTTACACTCTCGGACGAAGAAAGAGAAAAAAATGCGAAATGGAACGAAAATACAGGCAGGATTTGCGGGGCACGAAGTCCCATGCTCGGAATATGTTTTGCAAAGTTTGGAGTGTGATCGGTGAAAGGAAATAAAAGGACGAGGGAGGAGCACGAGGGCAAAAATAAGAAGAAGGAAAATAAGAAAAAGAGGAGGAAGAAGAAGCGGAAGAATGGCCAGAGGAGAGAGGATAATACGAAAGGGATAAGGGACAGAGTGAAGAGAGACGAAAGTATACGTTTTTCCATCTTTCTGTAATTCGTACACCTTCTTCTCTTTCTCTCTTCGTCTCTCTCTCTCTCTCTCTCTCTCTCTTTCACTCATTCTCTCTTTATCCACCTCAATATTATCTTTTTTCTTCGCTTCGTGGTTTGCCTCATCCCTGATATTTCTGGCTTCGCATTTCGAGGAACGCGTAAATTCTCCCCGGGTAAGACTCTCGATGCAACACGCTATACTGCAGTTGAGGTCCCCTCGAGCGCATTATGTGTTTATCCCTCTGTTCTTAGGGACTCGACCTTATATTGAGTATTTTACTCTTTCATTTGTTGCATTTCACTTTTCTCTCCGCCTGCTTCTCTCCCATTTTTGCCCCTTTTTTATATCCAATTTTCTCTCATTTTTTATCTCCTTCCTTCCTCTTTATTATTTTTCAAGCATCCTCCTTGCCATTCTCCTCCCCGTTTTTCTCCTTTTTTCTTCCATAAGCATCGCAAATTGAAAATTAAAATCAAGAGTAAATTCTTGCGAAACTGTTTGTCATTTTTCCATGTATATTTTCAAATAATTAAATTTTTGCATATTTACGAAATTATAAAGAAAATAAAGCATATTTGCGGGGTGCTCGTTTATTTATTTATCGTAAATTACAATTTTTTTTCATTAAAATTTCGTGCATCGCTATTGAGAGTGAGAAACATATATACTATATATAAAAATGTAAGAAAAAATTATGGAGAGAACGACCGAGTGAAAAAAGGGGGTGCGGAGGGGGGGGGAGGCGAGGATGCGAAGAAACGAGAGAAGAAACGCGGACGAGTGAGCGGAGGAAGAAAAAAATAGGTGCACGGAGGGCTAATAATTATGAGACATTAAGTGACCGGGGAATAAGAGATGGCGAGGAAGCACATTTCAGGAAAAGGCTCGAGTCAGAATTCTACGTTATTTTCGACCCCGAAGTCATCCTCGAGCCTCGTTGCATCCTCCTTTATCTTCATTTTTTTATTTCTTTATACCGCTTGTCGGGACGAAGCAGGAGTGAGAACGAGAGAGAGAGAGAGAGAGAGAGAGAGAGATGTGGGATTTGGAGAAGGAGGTCAGAAATTGCGAGGAGGGGACAGAAATTGGTAGAAAAAGGGAGAAAGAGCGAGAAGGATGGGAGAGGGAGGAAAAGAGAGAGGGTTAGAGAAGTGCAGTGATTCCGAGAAGAGAACAGCGCTAAGACAATGTTTCTGCCGGTTCGCTTTCTTCTCTCTCGAAGGTCTGAGAACTCGCCTCCACGTGTTTCCTTCCCCTCTTCTCCCTCCCCGGCCCACCTCCCTGCCTTTTTCTCTCTCACTTTTTATCTCATCCTCGTCTCGCTCCCTCTATACATCTCTATCTCTCTCTTCAGAAGTATATCGAGGTGTACTTTTTATCACTTTACCCTTGGCCGCAAAACTTTTGCCCTTCGGACTCTACCGAGAGTTTCTTCAGTCATCCAGTCTTTTTTTTTTTACTCCGTCCGTCCATTTTTTTTCCCTCGCTCGCTCCGTGTGTCTCTTCCTCCCGTTCATCCGAGCTTCCCCGAAGTATCAATGGGAAAGCTATATGCGCGCGTTGTCATTATATTCTTTATTTTTCATTTTCATTGTTTTTCAAAAGAAATGAAAATACCACTCTTATGAAGCCCATTCGTAAAATTCATTCACGAATTTTATTTAAGAAATTTACTTACATTATTTATTAGCAAAATTTATTCAAGAAATTCATTTGAAAAATACACGAGTCTCTGTACTATTTCGTTTAAAAGTTTGATATTCTTATGTCGCGAAATTTTATTACGAGATTAATTAACATAGGCATAAAATAATATGGAACAATGTCGACGACAATGGAAGAGTCATATTTAAGCACATTTCACACAAAAATATTTTTATTTACGTAAATTTTATTGAATTTATCATATACCTACCATCAGGAAGCGCTGCATAACATTTTTTCAATATTTTATACAAATTTGGCAGCACCAAATTTTGTAAAATAAAAATAATAATACCGACAAAGCTTTAATTTTTTGTGTTAAACAATGTGACAATGTTTATAAAAATTTTTAAACTTGATTTTTACTCATCTGCAATAATTTGTTGAATGAAAGATGTTAAACGAGGAATGTTGGAGTAAAAATTGCTAATGACTTTCATGGGGAAATAAAAGTGTTCAATATATAGAGGTGATGGTATTTTCGGTTATTGCGGTAGAATAAATATCTCATGTACGAAAATTAAAATAGAAACGGTTGAACGGCTCGGTATCTGTTAATCCATGTTGACAATAAGTAGCGTTACGTTCTTAAGACGACAGAAAGATGGCTCACTTTTAAGGTGCTTAAGCTTTTCCTTCTCTTTCTTGCCGCTTTCTCTCTCTCTCTCTCTCTCTCTCTCTCTCTCTCTCTCTCTCTCTCTCTCTTCCCTATATTGCCGTTTTCGCCATCACTTTTCATTATTATTTACACTCGTAAGGTTTTTGTCATACGCGCGTACACTCAGGTAGAGTTGTAAAAATATTCCTCTCACTGTCTATCTTCTCCCACGCTCTTTATTTTATGCGTGCGCCTCTCCTGATTTTCCTTCGCTTGAATATTTTTCTTGGAAGATTTTACGACCGTATTGGATTGAACCTGCGCTTTGTCCAGACATCGTTAAAATCCTCCCAGGCACAGGTATATATTATTCACACTAATTTGAAAATGCGCACAAAATTTCATTTTTTTCCCTGCAATTTACCATTTGTTTGCTTTATTTTACATTTTTATTGAATTTGGGATTCAGTGTCTTTGTCACATTTGAATATTAACGAGAATAATGAAGTACGTAGAATCATTGTTATTCGTAAGAACATATATAGTAAGGGATTAAGGAAGAATTAGAGTGATTTGAATAACGCGATGTCAAGTGGCTACATTTTTCATATATTGTTTCGAAATATACGGAAAATTATTATTGGGTCAAATTTAAGGGCGAATTAGAGTGATTTGAAATATCGCACCTTGTGGCTGAATTTTTGATATATTGTTTCAAAGTGTATGAAAAATTATCGTAATTCAAAGTTAGACATTTTCAAAATTTTAACACTGCTCCGTATGAGAATTTAATATATTTGCTTCGAGTATAAATAATCTAGTTTAGGCCAATGCCAAATTAATTTCCAAATTTAAAAACTTTTAATAAGCCATATATATATGAGCGATTCCACCAAATATAGCCTCGGTTACACCTCGACCCCCTTCGATTTTTTTTAACTTTGAGGATACATTTGGTACGTCAAAAAA
>JAPYYW010000190.1:0-114849 GCA_030522545.1 Cremastinae sp. A BG-2022a | reverse complement strand
AGAGTTTTCAATTATTTTTTAAGGGATCCTATCAAGTGAAACAACGAAGAAAATTTAATCCAATTTAGAATTTGACTCGTCAAAATTATAAAATTATAACATTATAAAGCCCTCACTATAATTTTTCAAGAAGTTGATTCTTCGATAAGAATACTTGATGAGAGAGTTTTCAATTATTTTTTAAGGGATCGTATCAAGTGAAACAACGAAGAAAATTTAATCCAATTAAAAATTTGACTCGTCAAAATTATAAAATTACATATAAAATTATAAAGCCCTCACTATAATTTTTCAAGAAGTTGATTCTTCGATAAGAATACTTGGTAAGAGAGTTTTCAATATTTTTTTTATTTAAGCTACACATAATGAATAAATATATTTTCATGTAGCTTAATTATCTGACGTAACTCAATATTTCTGACTATATAGTTAACGAGCGAGCGAATAAACGAGAATAATAAAATTTGCAGATGCGTTTCGAGGGCGATATGCGGAAGCGGTTACACCCTTGACTCGGAATCGGGAACGATTTGCGTGGACGTGGACGAGTGCGCGGATGGGAGCCACGACTGCGGACCGGGACAATCGTGCGTTAACCGGAAGGGCGGTTATATTTGCGAGTGTCCGGCAGGTCACGTGATCGGCCCGAACGGAGATTGCATCGACATTGACGAGTGCAGCATCTACGGAGGTCCGTATTACGGCAGCGTGTGCGGGCAGAACAGCCGTTGCGAGAACACGGTTGGATCTTTTCGCTGCATCTGCGAGTCCGGTTTCGAGAACGCTCCGGGTTCAAATAATGCTTGCCAGGACGTCGACGAGTGCTCCAGGACGCCCGGTATCTGTCAGCACGATTGCGTCAACACTCGGGGAAGCTACAAATGCTACTGCAAGCCCGGATTCAGGCTCAACGCCGACAACAGGTCGTGCGTCGATATCGACGAGTGCGTCGAATTCAAGGAGAACAATCTCTGCGTCGGTATCTGCGACAACACTCCCGGTAGCTATTCGTGCAGCTGCCCCACCGGGTACAAACTGGGAATCGATCAGAGATCGTGTCAAGGTAATATCGATAAATCGAGGGACGATTTTTTTTTTAAACGTCTAGATGCATCACAATAGATGCATCACATTGTCGTCTATTTTTAAGGTAGTTCTCCAGCAAAGGTCCGTATTTTTTGGGGGGACCAAAAAATTATAAAAATAAGTGGTTCATTTTTTTATAAAATGCATGATTATTATATATAGATGTGTTTATTTACTTATTTATGCTATTTTAAAAGTCTTGCGTTGCGGGCAAAGTTGCCAAATATTTGAAGAAACAATGGAGATCTGCGATTTGTAGCTTTAATTTTCACTAATTCTATTTTATTTTATTAGAAAGCTCGGTAACAGGTCCATACTTTTTTTTAATTGCATATTTTTTAATGACGAACAAAATGAGAGGTTTTTTATTTAGATCTGCAGTCTTTAACAACACAAAAACCCAAATAATTATACATAATTACTATCTTGGGCCATATTTGCTTGTTAAAAAGCACATTTTCAATTCAAGTTTTCTTGAAAATGACATTGGCAACCCCCCTCGATATTTTTTCTAATAAATTAAGAACTACTCAATTTACTTATATAGGGTGGGTGCAACTAATCTCAGCCTGCACCAAATCTCGTCCACTGGACTATTATTTTAATAGTTAATAAAAAACAGATATTTTTTATCTCCTAAAATGTGTGTAGAATGTAACGTGCAGGAAAAACATAGACAAACATTAAAGAAAATTTTGCTTGGACTATAATGATTGCTAGATTAAATTTCATAAAAATACAACCTCTAGGAGGCCGAAAAATGGTTTTATGTGGCCGAGATATGGTACGTTTACCCTACTCAATATAAAAATTTTTTACAGACTTTCGTTTGGCTGGAGAACTACCTTAAGTTGAGATAAATTGATTTTTATTAGCTTTTTCAATTTCCTAAAAGGTCCACCGGTTTGAATTTGAGATATTTAGAATGGAAGATTTTTTATTTAATACGAATCGACTTGAAACTCAAAAACCACTTTATATGAGTGGGATAAGCTGAGAAAAAATATTGGTAAATATCTTCCAGACATCGACGAGTGCGCCTCGGGCCGAGTCTGCAGGGATCCCAGCGAGATGTGCCAGAACACTCGTGGAAGTTTCCGGTGCAACAGGATAGAATGTCCCACTGGCTATTACAGAGATCGAGGCAGGAAGAAGTTAGTAAAATATTGCAAAAATGTATACATACACTCAATCAGACTTACATACTTTAAATTTTTTATTTTGGAACGTTTCAATTTTTTATTAAAAAATTAGAAATAAATTTTAAATGATAAGCTTTGAATCTTTATTCGCAATTTCATCCTTCAATTGAGCTATTTCGTTTGTTTTTTTCTTCAAATTTATTCGTCAAAGTATAATTTATAACGAGTAATTAATTTTGTTTTTCAGCCGGTGCATCCGAACTTCGCGTTACTGTCCCAGCGGCGATCTGGCTTGTTTCCGGGCGCCCTCGCATTATTCTTACAACTTCATAACATTCGTCAGCATGCTGCCGATTCCTAGTTCGGGAAATTTGGAATTATTCACGATGCGAGGAACGCACTTGCCGGGTTCGACGATGCAGTTCACGATGTCGCTCGTGGACGCTCGCGCTCCGCCCGGCGTCACGAGGGCGACCGAGTCTTTCTTCGCCCTGAAACGACCAGCTCCGTCGCAGGCAGTCCTCGTACTGACCCGCAGCCTTCCCGGTCCCCAGGAAGTCGAGCTCGATCTCATTATGGAAATTTATCACGAGGCCGCTTTCGCCGGAAGTGCCGTCGCAAAATTATTCATATTCGTTAGTCAATACGAATTTTAATTTTAATTATCTTAATCTTAAAACTTTCGAGACAGGCGAGAGAAAATGATTTCTCTGAGGATTTTGTTTCACAGGTTTCGTCGTAACTTCTTCGTCTCTCACACATTATTAACGCTCTTCAAACTTTTTTTCGAATTTCAGTCGAGCGATGAAATAATAGTTTTGAGTCGAAACCAATTCTTCGATGGCGCATGTACAAAGGAATAAAATTATTTCGTTTAACGTCCCTGTTTGGAAATTATTCGCAGATTCCTTCGTATCGACTTCGATCTCTCCTTCGACGAGGAAACCACGGGAAGCGGACATTTTCGGACGTTCGACCGGTTTGAAAAAAGTGGAAAATTTATTTGCTTTCCTGAAAACTCTACTCGAGGAAGTACAAGTGGGTCTACGCACTAAAAACAATACAGAATTCGAAGGGAACTATTTTCTCTTTTAATACGTTTTTTTTTAGTAAATAAAAGATGAAACGTAGTGCGAAATTTAATGCGAAATATTAAACAATAAAAGTTTCTTTCTCATCGTCGCGTTCTAAAATCTAAATTACTTTAAATATCGATTATCGGAATACAATTTTCTTCATTTCGTTTGTTCTTCGTTTTTGAGTCGACTCGAGATATTATAATAATATTTACAGTCGTAACGCTACTTTGTATTTAAAAATAAAAATTATCCCCTCACTTTCGCAACATTTGACAAATATATACGATGCTCGAGACATTTGAAAAATTATTACCGGGGTGATCGAAATTACGAGACTTTTTGTCCCTCTTATGTTTTGGCACGGTCGATTTACAATTTTTATTCACTTTTATCATAAGTTCTTTGGTTACTCATTACTCATAATTTTGCAAAATCTTTCGACAAGATCCAGTGGCGATAAGAAATTAATAAAAAAAAAAACAAAAGAAAATACGATTTTTCTCACGTTCTCACTTTTGGAAGCTTCTTGTTTACAATTCGTAACGCAATCGCTGCGATGCACTAATTTACAATAATCCACATCTACTTCGCGAAGAGTACAGATATTTTAATATAAATTATTTCTATATACTTTTTAAAGAATACTGAGCACTCAATCTTCAACTAATTCTACGTTTTTAAAACTTGCGTGACTTTTTTTTCGTTTTTGCGCTCAATGTATTGAATACGGATTTATTCACATTTTTCTCAACGCGAGAAAATACTCTCGCTTTTCATCGACGCGACTAAATGCATCGTCGATTCTGACGAATATGGCACGAAAGAAATGATTAATTTTCGATTTTTTCGAAATCATCGGCGAACATTATCCAAGGAAAACACTGGATTCGGTTTCGTAGTTGCTAGAAGCTAATTTAATAATTATTTAGAATCTTTTTTGTGATTTATTGCTTCAATTAGTTATAAACAATGATATTATGGAGGGGGAAGATTCTCTTCAATTTTTGTCATAAAAAAAATTAGTTAAAATAGTGTAAATTATAGAAGTTCTTCATTAATGACAAAATACATTTTTAAAAATTTCATTTTGGATACCTTTTGAATAAGCGATATCGATGCTTCTTCAATAAAAAGTTTAACGCTGCAAATAATTGATCTCTCCCACCAGAGTATCATTTTTAGTAAAACAGTTCAGTGTAATTTCTATTTCTATTAATTTCAGGAGTGTTTCGTATCTATAAAAAATGTACGCAATCTCTCAAGCTAAAAAAAGTAAAACTCTGTTCAATGACTAGATCACTCAGCCGGAGTGACGTTTTAGGCATTGACCGATCAAAGGAAAATCGATCAATCCGAATAACTCGATAAGGACGTTCCTATATCCATGGCAATCAATTTCGCGATTAAATGATGTTTCTACGAAAAATTTCGTATTTCTTATACAAGAATATATATACTATATGCATATACCCTGAATTCTGAACAACAATTTTCCTCAGTGCGACTTATCGTGAAAGTTCGTAACAACTGACGAACGAGACTGTTCCAGACTGGATTTGTTTCAACTTGGAAAATAATGTAAAAAATTAATATCTAAAGGATATACAATTAAATGTACTCTTATGCCCTCATCATCAGTCACTTAGTTTCTTCTAATTTCCTCTTTTTGTGCTTCTCGTTGAGTTCGAATGTCATGATGAGCCTCTAAAATGCTCCTTCTTTCGAAACACGAATAAAATACTTGGTCAGGGATCTTCTTTTTTTTCGCTTAACGTTTAAAACTAAAATAATTGAGAACATATTATTTCACCTTACGTGCTACTCGTCAAAGAGAAATGTACATTTAATTCAAAAATTGCAATTTTTCGTCCCTATACTTTACAGTTTAGTTCAAATTTAATCTCTCGTTTAGCGATTTTAATCTCTTTCTTTAGTACTTTTTTAGTATGGAAATCAAGAAATATTTCGAGTCATTTTCAATTAGGGTAATTGGAGTGATTTGTATCGCGAGCTATCAGTTTTTTCGCATTTACTTGCATTCTAGATGTGCACGGGGACAAAATTGAGAAAAACTGATCTCGAGTGATCACAGTGGCGAGTTTTTCGTACGAACTATTCGAGAGAGTGACACAGAGCTGTACTTTGTTCTGCGGGGGAACTGCCTTAAAATCCTATCAGCTTTTTATTGCTGTGAGCTGTCGAAATTTTCGTAAAATATCTCTATCCTCGATTAATGACGATAGAAAGAAGACTTTGTCACGGGTCCACAAAAATTCATGATCTTCGACCCGGGCAGCTAAAGTGCAAGTGAAAAAGTGAGAGCACGGGCATTGTTCAACTCATGTGCACTCATCGAATACATTGCCTTGCTGAAACGTGCTAATCTTTGATTTTGCACCCCTGAAAATAGCGAGCCCGCGATAACGCGATTCTCGCGACATTAAAATACTTTCGTTCGGATATTTCAGTAATATCCGGAATAATGGTGATATCCGGGTCTCGGTGGATGATAAGCGGCAGGGCTGACCGGATAACCCGAATTGTAGGTGGATATCGATGGCGGTGGCGACGACAGGATTCTTCCTTCGACGGTCTCGGGCACGACGTGCGACGCGGAGGAGGAGCTCGGAGGCTGAGGACTGCCCGTCACGATTCTGCTCCCGGTCGAGTGCAGATGATGAGACCTGGAGAGACTCAGGTCGACGCTGTGTCCGGGCGTCAGATCCAGACTTACGACCCTGAGAACTTCGCTGTGAGGATACGGTGGCGGCGGAACGCTCGAGGGAGGCGGGGGAGAAATCGAGTATCCCGTCCTGCTCAGATCGACGCTCTGTCGCTCCGTTATTTCGTACAAGTGATGATGATAACGAGTGTTCGTTATCTGGGAACCCAGAGCATGATGAAATCCTCTCGCCGACATGTCCAAGCCCTGGAGTTCCCCGTTGTTCAGTATCAGAGGTTCGAAGCTCCCTCTTTCCCGCGAGAATTCTGGATCCAGTTGATCGTACTTGTAAGAAGTCGACAGGTCGAGCTGGAGCGACTTCTCCTTGACGGACGTGCTCAGATTCTGAGCGACGGAATCTCCCTCGTCGCTCGAGAGATTCTCCGCCGGAACTTGATGATGGTGATGCTGGACTTGCGCCTGCTGCTGCTCGTGATGATGATGGTGATGGTGATGAATGTCCTGATAACGATTTTGATTTGGAGTTGCCGACGGCGAGGTCAGATCGTCCTGCTGCATGTGAATGTTGTAACTGCCCGGCGATCCGACGCGCGGCAAATCGTCTTGGGGTAAATATTGCTCCATGCTGTGAGTCCTCGGAGAATTGATGTAGTCGACGGGACGGTGGAGGTGATAGTCGATATGTACATGTGAATTCGGTGTTTTACGATTGTCCTGCGTTAAGGAGGAAGGCGACAAGAGCTCGTCTTGTTGCTGAATGTACGAGTCCAGATGGCTGTCCGCCTGCCTCGTTTGCAATTGACTAGAAATCGTATATATGTTCGTGTCGCGGTCACTGTCGTCCATTATAGGACTCGTGACCGCGCCGATGTCGCGCTCCGCGGCGTCGAGAGCAGCCTCGACGAGCAAACTCGCGTTCGTACTCTCCGGCCTGCGGTATATGTTCAAGCTCAGTTTGCTACCGCTGATCAAGGCATTCGTAACTCCCTCGTCTCTTTCTTCCTTGTACTCATTTTTCTTTATGCTCCCGTCGCTGAATTCGTAGACGTCCGACCTCGAGGTCGACTCGTTGTGATGCTGCGACATTATTTCCGGCTCGCCGAGACTGTTGTACTGGCCCATCCACTTTTTGCTGCCTTTGCTCTGCAACCGAGTTCCGTAGAAATCGACGTCCGCGGACGTTCGCTCGTGCTCCAGGGACGACTCGTTGCTGGCCATTGGGATCTCTTGGTGCGAGTGAACCTGTATCGGCGACGGCGTTGAATGTTGCATCTTCCGATCCTGAAACTCGTGCTCTTGCATCTCATGTTTCTGAATAGGGTGCTCGTGGATATCGCAGTCTTGAATGTCAGGCTCGTGCATCTCTTGCTCGTGAATTTTTCGATCCTGCATCTCGTGTTCTTGCAAATCACGATGCTCTAATTGCTCGCAGTCCTGCAGATCGGGGTCTTGGATTTCTCGCTCCTGCAAGCTATTGCCTTGCTCGTCGCGATCCAGGATGTAACGGTCCAGGTTGTATCTCGACGTGGTGACAACGTTGCTGTCGAACTCGTTTATCGTCGGCTGGAACGAGTTTATCGACGTTTCCACTCTCGAACTGTGCTCCGAGCTGCAGTCTTCCAGAGACATCACGCTATTGCTATTTTCCTGATGGATATAATTCATTAACAAACTTTGCACGGTGAAACCTTTTGGAAAAAAAAACCGAATCTCGTTTTTTTTATACCTGCGAACTTTTTCGGTCGACGCTAGATTTCTTTTCTCGGTCGAGGCCTTCGACGAGACCACCGCTGTACGCGTCAAACGTGTAAGCGACAGATCTCTCGATTTTTGGCATCATGTCCTCGCTGAGTCCGTGAACCTTTTTGTAGTGAAATTGAAGACATTGCTTCGTCGTGAATGCCGCTTTACAGTCAACCTCTTTGCATCTGTAAAAAAAGTGTCCATGATTTTTAAAATATTTTACAACTTTTTGTCGAATCGTCAAAAAGTTGAGAGCTCACTTGAAGGGTTTGACACCGCTGTGCGTGAGCATGTGAATTTTGAGATTGCTCTTGTTCTGAAACATTTTTCCACATCGATCGCACGTTGCGGCTCCAACGACGTCTTTGTGATGAACTTCCTTCATGTGACGCTGAAGGGCCGCCCTCGAGCCGAGAAGCTTCAAACAAATTTTGCACTGGAATTCTCGAAGAACCTCGGACATATCTGCAAACGCGTATTTTCATTTTATTTTTATCGAAATTGGAAAAAAATATACACGAATAATTGCGACAGACTCACCATTGTGCATTCTTTTTATGTGAACTTTCAATTTCTGAGGCTGACAAAATTTGCGACCGCAAAAATCGCACAGTGGTCGCGAGCGTTGAGGATTTTGCGAGCATCCGTAAGTTCTGTGCATCTCGAGGTAATTCAAACGTAGAAAGAATTTGCGACAGTACTGACATTGATAAGCTCCGCGACCACCGTGCAAGTCTGCAGCGTGCTTCATTATATTGTCTTTTCCCAAAACCGCAGCTCCGCAGACCTAAAAAGAGTTAAATGGCTTTATTAATAAATAATTCACGCATGAAAGACGATTAAACATATTTTTAAAATCATTAACTCACTTTGCAGTGATATTTTCGTATCGTCAAGCTGTATCGCGTGTCATGGAAAATGCAACAGTGGAGACGATAATAAATTGAATGTGTAAAATTTAAATTACATCCGCCGCAATCTGTAATAAGAACGAAATTAATAAGAATTTTTACAGCGATTTATACAATTTTTTTAAAATGAAACAAATCGAACGAATGTATCGCACTCACTCGTCTTGTCAATTTTATTTTTTCTCGTCCAGACGGACGATTGAGAGTCTGCCCAGTAGGTGAGCTCCGCTCCCTTGACGATATTCCGCGTCGTGACGAGGTACAGTTCACCCTCTTTCGTGACGATGGTCACGTTCCTGTCTTCTTTGGTATCGGCTGGTCTGACGTACCGGATCCAATTGCTCTTCAATGGATTCGTCGTACTTATGTACGAAATTTTCCCATCGTCGTCAATCTACGTCATAAAAGAAGATTAAAATCGCGAAATGAACAGGTGACAAAAATTATTGATGACTTTTTTCAATTTTTACCTCCCAGAGATGTCGCATGGAAAAATCATCGGGTATGTCCATCTCTTTTATAGGATTGCCAACAAGAGGTCCGAATTTGGTGTACATCGGTAACGAGATAACAGCGTAAATTCCCACGCCGTGCTCCGGATTCGACAATTTGAGTTCGAAGGAGTCCGGCAGCGATTCTCTGGAGTAAAAGGGTCGATCGTCGCTCAAGTGCAACTGCTTGTCCTCGCTCTCGGTTTTCGCTTTGCTCTTGACTTGTTCGACGCCCGCAGCTTCCTCGTCGGACTCGAAATTTTCGTCGTTGGTCACGGCGTACCCCTCGGAGATCGGATCTTCCGTCGATACCGCCTTGGTGACCTCGGCGTTGGATTTATGCTTCGCAAGCCATTCCTCGTAGCTGACGCGATCCTTGATGTGATTTTCCGTCGAGGTCAGGGGACAGGTGTCCCTGACGTGACGGTCGTTGCAATTCTGGCACAATTTGATCTTTATCGCGAGTCTGTGAGGTTCACCGATCTCCCCCGGGGAAGTTCCTTCCGTTTCTGTCTGCGCTTTAACGACGTTCGCCTCCACGATCGACGAATCGTTCACCAGTGCTTCCGGTATCGATGCGTTCACCGTTTCCTCCGCCGTTTTTGTCTCAATGAAACCATCCTGCGGTGCTTTGCGAACGTCATGAAATTTTTTCGCTCTGTGAGTCGTCAGGGAAGGATCCCTTTTGTGCTTCTTCTTGCGGCGCTTGTGAATCGTCTCGTTTCCCTTGCTCGTGTTCTCGGCGTTCGTGGCATTTCCTCCGTTGTTCACCGGTACGTCGTGTTTCCCGTGCTTGCGTCTCTTCTTACTCTTCTTATCGTCCAACGGCTTTTTTCTCGCTGAAACTTCCGGTACAATTTCTTCATTGATGCTCTCACGGTTTTCCCTAGATTCGGATATCCGGCTGTCCATGCTGTTTGAAAACTCGTCTTTTTCCTTCGTTGCCGGATCGTCACTGGCCAGTTCGACAGAATTTCCGTTATCACCGTCCTTCTCGAAACTTTTGTTGGCTTCATCGTTAACAACTGTACTGCTCGTTACTAATATATCGTTGTCAAACGCCCTAGAATTCTTCTTGCTGATATCTACACTTTTAAGGAATGTCGGACTCTTCTTGTCCTCGGCGTAAAGATTCGTGCGCGTCGCAGGCAACGAAGGACGATCGACGATCACGTTTGAGTCCGGGGATAAGCGATTGTTCAGAACGACATCGGATTCGTCTACGCCCGCGTTGACCCGGGACAAAACGGATCTCTCCTCGTCGTTGCTCGATACATTTTTTTCCTCGCCGTTGTTGTTCTTGGAATGTTTTTTCCTAGTCCGTTTATCCCGGTGGTGTTTTTCCTTACTCTTGTGATGGTGCTTGATTCTCGAGCGTCTCTTTTCGACGTGATCCTCCTGGTTGTCAGACTGAACGACTTCAGACGCGTTCGTCTGCGGTGATTTTGAAAAATCCGTCGTCTCCGCAGCAATCGTGATCTGCTCTGAGCTGACAACCGGAACAATGCCCTGCTTGCGGGGACTTCTCCGAAGAGGCTCCTCGGTATTGAGCAAATCTCTCTCCTCGATCTTGATGACATCCAGATCGTTCTCTTTGTTTTGATCGGTCTTCCAGTCTCCAGGTCCTGAACACTTTCCATCTCGCCTGAAAAAACATTATTGCAGCATGTAATCCCTGAATTGTACTTCTTGAATGATATATTTCATAGCTACAACAAAAAATTTGATAAAAAATTTAAAAATAATATAGGAGCAGAATCGGTTGAGAATGAAACACATAAAGAAGGTGCAAGTGTAAAAATAACAATTGAATTTGACAATCGATTAAATTTTCGCGGGTTATCAATCATTGTCGAATTTGCCCCCTCTCCAATACAAGAAAAGCATCAGTGACAGTTTGACCATGTGGTCGTAATAACAATAACTTCGAATACAGAATAAAGTGCCGATTTAATCGACGATAATGCAGAGTGGAAACTAAACAATAGATAAATAATTGTTCACACCTGATGATAGGCTCGGCGAGATCGAGAAGGTATGCAACAAGATCGTCATCTGTCACGAGGGCCAGACGCTTTTTCAGCATGAACCATCTCTTGGCATTTTTGACATTCACATGGATGCTGCGAAACTGCTTTACGATTACTTCCGAACTCGGGATTTTGCAGCCCTCGAGTCTCTTCCCTAATCGCGGTTCCCTCAAGTTTTTCGTACTTTTCTTCGGCATAACTACATCATTCGCCCCATTCGCGGATTCATGGGAGATGAAAAAAAAAATGTACGCGTGTGTGCGTTAGAGGCACGTTCACGCACGGTTGTCAAAGCGTATCGAAGTCTCGCTCCTGCGGAGCGTTTTCCGGTCATAAAAGCACACACGCGAACGATCGAAATCCTCAATCTCGGTATTCTCTTTATTATGCTCTTTTTTTTATTATTATTATTGCACGCACATCGCTCAACAGTTATCCACCACCATCGCACCCACTACGCGCCCTTGTGCTGTGTAAAAAAAGAAGGAAAAATCCCCTTCCATCGGGTCATGCCGTGTCTAGTTGCTGTGTGTTATCGATCGATTCGCGTGTTGTGTTCCATACGGCGAGTACCAGTATCCCACTCTCCGGGGGTGCGTTCCACTTATCGCTCAAAACGACCACAAATACCCAAAGCCAATTTGTAACAAGGATGGGTTTGGGGCTTTGTGGGCGACGGGTGAAACCGGCCTCGGGAGTGCGAATGTGTGCAGCGTGAGTACAGTCGAACGGTCTCCAACCGCTTCAGGACTTCTCAACTCGCCCAGTGAAACTCATTCGGACATTTTTTGCAGTGATTCTCACACACCATACATTTTTTTTTCGTCGGTCGGTGATGTCGGAATTTGCATCGTAAATTTCGGTCCCCCCCCGTGTCTCTCTGTAAACAATCTGATCGAAAAATTTGCTCAATTTTTTTGGAAAATAGCGTTCAGGAAAAGAGAACGTCGCAAGTACTGCGTAACGTTTGAAATTTCGACGCTTCGAAGGGACCGCTCGCCGCAATCAGCTGATAGTGTGATTGGAAGGAGAGACGTGTGCGTACCCGATAAAGTTTTTCTCGCTATCGTCATCGTCCCGAAATATCCGAATTGATATTATCGTGGACGGGGATACTTCGGCAGCTCGCATATTTATCGTTTGTTCTACGTTAGAAATCGAAAAATCATGGACAAAGCGAAGCTGGGAAGTACCGGCCTGGAAATGGCACCGTTGCGTACCCTCGACGACTTTTTGCTCGAATCTGCGCGTTTTCAATTGCCAAATTTTGACAAATGGGAAAATCGCGTTGTAAGCAATTTGCTCTACTATCAGACCAATTATTTCTTGATGTCGATCATTATATTTCTGATTGTCGGGTAAGTAGAACGTTTCTATTTTGATAGACAAAAGACGATGGAATATTTGTTGATTTTTTACTTGTAAACAGCTTCATGCATCCTGGACAAATGTTGGTTGGAATGATGGCGATGGGAGTTGCGCTTGCTGTGTTCGCTTATTTCTCAGCAGAGGGTAGAGCCATTCACAACTTCAAGAAGCAGAATCCGGTTGCTGGACTGGCAATTGTCCTGTTCGGCACTGCTTTCGTGACTTACACTCTTGGCTCTCTGTTGGTATTTCTTTCAGGAATTTTACTCCCATTCTGTGGTAAGTTTGATCTAAATAATCATTAAATTATTCAATGAATAATATTCTCAATCTTTTCTCCAGTCACCTTCTTACACTCGTCTCTGAGGCTTCGCAATCTGAAAAACAAGGTGGCAAACAAAGTTGGAGGAATTATTTACAAGCAAACACCAATGTCTATACTCCTGAAGCATCTTGGTATGGAACAAGATATCTTCTCTTAATCGTTATTTCTGAGCAAAAATACAGTTACTCGATCCTAGAAGGATAAAATTTTCATTGAAGATAAATTTGTAATAGGCTGCATGTGATAAGAATTTTGAGCCTTGACGCTTGCAAATTTTTATGACAATATGATCAATTTTCCGCAATTATTTTCATAATTGAAAAAGAAATTTACAAATATTGTTAATTCATGAGATAGGTTTCATGAAACAATCATCCTCTGTTCCTAATTTTTCGTTTTTTTCTTTCTCTTTTCTTTCATTTCATGTAGAGGAGGTGGGGTGCATGAATTTGCAACCACAGACAAATTTCTATAAGTGATCTCACTAACTATGCTTATGAGCACCTAATGGCATCGCTGATCATGTATGAGAGGATACAATATTAATGTGGAATAATCGCTGTTGCTCTCGGCCCGTTGAGATTATCTTGAGCTGATAAATGGAGCATTGGAACATTGATGCTCCATTGATGCCTGTGGAGGTGTCTGAGACGATCAGACACCTTTGAAAGCATTCAGTCAGTTGTGATAACAAAGAAATGCTAATGAATCGAAAACATTTTCGATAATCAGCTTCAAGCAGATTTTGGAGCAAATTCACAAAGCTTTATACCATATTATAGTCATGTTTTTTAAAATCTAAATGACATTGTAACCATACGTATATTCCGTGAAAGTCATATCTTCCGAGTCTTCGATAATTTTACGATTTTCATTTAGTTTTTTTTTTTAATAATCGTTTGTATTTATACATGTTATGATTACGACTTGTGGTAAGAGACTTATGAATTTATGTACATTAGGTTCCATTATGGAAGAAAATTATAAAGATTGTAATATAATAAAACAAAACTTTATTTAATCAGTAAATAATTGTTTTCATGATGTTTACGCATGTATATCTTAAGTAGCGAGAGAAAAATGAAAATCAGAAAATATATTTTACTGAGAAGATCGTTCAAAGGACACCGAACGCATTTAACTGCACGTTCGTTTTCGGTCAACAGATCGTTGCGTACTGATATATATCTTAAAATTCGATCAATTTCAAATTGACTCTTGTATGATCATCTATTACGAATATTGTATTAATTTTCCAAAATAACGCAAGTAATCTACGAAAGACAAATATCAGTCAAATTTATCTTTAAAGTATAATACTAATGAAAGTGGCAGTGATCTGGTATCATTAATTCTCAAAAAAAAAATATTTTTCTTCCCACAGTACAGACAAAATACTCGAAGTAAATAAAAAATTATGCAAGAAAAATCTATTCTCGTAAAATTCAAATTTTTTAAATTCCACTGAAAAATTGAGAAAAATTCCCTCGATGCTCAAATTTTGCGCCCTAAACCTTCGTTATGAATACTGTGTTAGATGGATAGAGAATCGTGTCGGAAAGTAACGTTTGCGACGGTATGGCCCCGACGTTCGTTTTCGGAAAGGGTATTAGATAAGTGTGCTCCGACGGAGCGTATCCCATATTTTCCATTCTTTTTATGAAAGCCTAGAAACATATGAAAAATCATTTGTTTTTTTTTTTAAGATTTCTCTCGAGAAAAATGACAAGATGTTTGTCGATTAAATTTACCTCTATTGTGTCGTTGGCACACATCGAGATCGCTTCTTTTCCACCGCTCGGCAGACGTAGACACAATCGTAACGAGGGTTCGTCCGAATTCGTCGTTGGATTATTGGAAGACGTTTCTTTCGGAATTTCTTTCGGTACGGAAGTTGACTCTGGCATCGCGGGAGATTCTCGCTTATTGGATTCGCCCGTGTCCATGGTCGGACTCGCTCGACTTTTGGCATCGAGCTGGTCTATCCTCGATCTCTTACCCATTATTTGATTGCTCGAGCTCGCACCCGAGGTCTTTGTGCACGATGCGGAAGGTCTGACTCTTTTTCGCCTCGACTCCTTTTATATAAGAGTAATTCTCATGTTCATTTTCAAATAAAACTTAATTTCATTCAAAACTAATTGAAAAATCTGTGAGGATAATCTTACGTCCATAATTGACTCTGTACGGGCCGATCGTTTTTCGGGTAAGGAAGAACGCTCTTTGTAGTCTCCGGTACTGACGAGATCCGGAGGCGTATTGTCGGGAGAAGCGTGAGTACTCAGCATATCGTTTAGTCCCGTGGCTAAACTGTCCACGGTTATGTGATTGTAAGATTTCATGCATTCACCCGTCCGTGGATCAATTATAGCCAAGTACGGATAATTTGTGACATTGTAAAAATCGATGTATCGCTTACCATCGTTCGTATTTGAGAGGACCTGTAAATAATGTTTCACCTTCAAGATACCATATTACAGAGTGACAAAAATTTTTAGAATTTATTTCCAGTACCTGCCACAGAACGAAATGGTCTTTAATTATTTCTCTTATCAAGCTGTTGGACCAAACGTCCCTGTTCAGTATTTGACAAGCAAACTCTTGAGAATTTTGAACATTCACTAAAAGCCATCGATTTTTCTCTTGAGCATAGTCACGAGCTTCTATGAATGAGCCCAAAAATAATATATCACAAGGAGGTCTGAAAAGATCCTCCAGACGTTTCGATTTACTCTGGGAAGCTTTGTTCAAGCCATTCATTCTTCTGGTCATCTCTTCCTCCTGTCTCCCTGTAACGAAATGCATGAATAATTAAAATTTACATTTTAGATGAAACACCCTTTAAATTCACTTTTTTTAATAAAAAAAATGTTTATCTCACTCGTTTCTACGGCAAAATCTCTGAATCTGTCAAATACATTGTTGGATGTTCTGGGAATGGAACAAATTGGTTCTGATGGCACTAATACTGCTTGGACTGGCAAAATGGGTTCACGCACTTGTTCCTCCTCATTGGGAATAGAATTTTGGGGCGCAACCTCGCCAGGTCCTCCACCCTCGAACATTAGACTGATTGCAGTTTCCACATTCCCATCAGCCAAGGTGAGATATTGTACAGCCGTGGCTTCGCTCTCTCCTGCAGAATTATATCATTTTTTAAAATAAGAATAATATGCTTGGTCTTTTCGAGCACAGAACAATAGATGCTGGAAAAAGCTTACCTGTAACCTCAACGAATTTTTCGATCAATTCGCGATCCATCGTCGGAAAATTTGTTCGTCTCTCGAAATAAGTATTTTTATTTTTATTTTTTTAATAATGTTGATTGCTCTTTTAGCTGGGGTTTCGAAAAGTGATAAATCGTAATTTCATGGCATATCAGCATTCACTCGGAGTAGATGTCAAATACAGACAGCTATGGTGATTGGCGAGAGAAGGGGTTATTGCTTATTATTTGGCGGAAAAAACGCGTTCGCGATTACGGCGCCTCTTTTCGTGAAACACACACCATTTTTTATATCGATAGTCAGTAAAATAACTTGTTGTTTTACCGATTGTAATATACTGAAGTTTGCTACAAATCAATCGTGAAACGTGAACGTGGTTTTTGGCGTCAGACTTTATCAACGTTCTACTCAGCGTAGTATTTTCCATTATTTACACGTATTTCAGGATAAGAAACGAGAAAATAAGTACAAAACATGTAAGTTTATAATATCTTTCTTAAAATCGAATTATAATTTTTTTTCTTTAAATCGAATAGACAAAGTTCAACGTATTGTTAGATGTTCTAACCTCACTTTCGGCAGTATTTTTGTTAAACGTGTGTGCATTGTTTTCATAAACTATAAGGTCGTCACTCGCGAAACCAAAGTCGGAAATGACCCCCGAGGAGTTGGCAAAACGCGAGGAGGAAGAATTCAACACTGGCCCTTTGTCAGTTCTTACACAATCTGTCAAGAATAACACGCAAGTGCTCATCAATTGCAGAAATAATAAAAAGCTGCTCTGTCGAGTAAAAGCCTTTGACAGACACTGCAACATGGTTTTGGAAAATGTAAAAGAAATGTGGACCGAATTGCCGAGAACGGGAAAAGGAAAAAAGAAGGTATACGATTGGTATCTGCATTATTGTACAATCAATAATCTGTTTAGATCTCTTTTCATTGACATTTAAAAATTCTTTCCAGGCAAAACCAGTTAACAAAGACAGGTTCATCTCCAAAATGTTCCTTCGTGGCGACTCAGTTATTCTGGTACTAAGAAATCCACTTGGCACAGCATCTGGGAAATAATTGTCAATTTTACAAACCTCTTACCATTAATTCTATAATTTTATAAGATATTCTTATCTTGGATATAATTAAAAAAAGCGTGTTTTGGATCGCAAGAAAACATTTTATTTCATGTAATCGCCTTACAAAAACCTCGCCACAGATTAATTGAAAAAAAAAACAGATAATTGCAGTTGTTTGAAATTTATCGCGAATATTACAGTGACTTGTCTAATCTTTTTCGGCAATGGTGGTAAGATGCTTGTCAATTTCTTGTTCACTCAGGACACTGAAACGAAAATCAGCATTATGATCAGGAATACCAAAAGTATAAATTTTTTAAATAAAAAATTTACCGGAATTTCGGATTATCCTTCGAAACAACTCCAATTTCAAGTTCAGTAGGCTTGAAATCAACAGACAACACAGTGGAAAGACAAGTAATTGCCAATTGTATGATTTCATCATGAGTGTAATTCTGTTTTTTCTTGAGTTTCTTCTCCAAGTAGGAGTTGGCCTCAGTTTGTCGGGCACCAACCGCAATGGCTCTGTAGCCACTGAAATATCCAGCCGGATCGGCTTTGTAAATGCAAGGGCCCTTTTCCTTGTCGTAAGCTATAAGCATCATGGAACAGCCGAGCGGCCTCATCTCAGCATTTTGAGTGTAGACCTGGCTTATGTCAGCCACTCTTCTACACAAGATATCCACTGGAATCTCGTAATCATATTTGTACTTAAAATTCGCAGCTTCGTAACGAGCACGCTGTACCTGGGACTTGCTGTCGGCTGAAAATTCAATAACAATTGTATACTACCTGAAAGTAAATTTCTGTTTTAAAATCCAATTTTTTTACCTATCATTCCAGTCATGACACAGCCAATATTCTCGGTGATTTGGAAAACATGCGTAACGCTGGAGGCATCGAGCAACTTGTCCTGTCAACGAGAAAAAAACAAAGAACTTTATGAGATATTCTTCACCAGATTATCAACTTGGAGGTTATGTTACTCACCGGGACTTTCTTCTGAGTCGCGAAAACCGCGGTGTCGACTCCTTTGACCGCGACCGAGGTGAGCCCGCCCTGATTGATCGCTTTAAAAGCATACTCTGGAAAAAATCACGATTCCTTCGTTATTTCTGTTACAAAACGAGCTAAAGGGTGTCGATGTTGAAGTTCAAAAGTGCAGATCACGCCGAGTCACGGAGCAGGACGCAAACGTAAATAACGAGAATTTCGCATCACTTTGTTTGACATATTTGAATATAAATAATTAAATTGATTGAAATATTAATTTTTTTAAGTACTAACCAACTTGGTAGAGCCGACCTTCCGGCGAAAAGATTGTAATATGCCTGTCAAAACCTGCGCTACTACCTCTCGACATGTTTGATACTGGCGTTTTGAGACGAAAACGAGTCGGACATTCGAAAGTGTCAGCGACGACATCTGTCGATGATATTCGGTATTCGGTATTCAGTAATTGTTTGCAGATCGCGCCATCAACAAATTCTATAACAAAAAAAAACAATCGATGCATGTTTTTCGATTCTTACGTATTTCGAATCTGACAGTTTTGATAGTTGAGGAAGATTTGTAAATAAGATGTGTCTCGATAATAAAAAAACTTTTTACATCAATATAAATTTACTCATATAAACAATCTTTACTAATAATTACGATAATCATAAACGTATCTTTCATAATTTTATACACTTGTCAGTCCTGTCAAACAGGTTAGAAATTAGTTACTGCACAGTCAATGTAAAAATAAAATCATGTCGGAATGGATTAAAATGACACCAAGGTAAAATATATAAATATTAAAACAACAAATGAGTAATTAAATTGTAAAAATTGCTTTTATTCTGTCAGATTGGAGGCTGGTTTGCGAGCGATTGATGAACTTTCAAATGAAAAATTAAAGTTCTTGATCAACCGTGTCTGTGCAATACTGCAATCTGGTAACAATGCAAAGACTTTTACTGAGGAAGAGGAAGAAAATCTTCTGAAAACCTTGGAGGTTAATAAAGCAACTCTGCCAATTTTGGTAAACACAATTGAGCTGATATACTTGCAAGCTGCTTATGGTTTTGTCAAACCCTTGGCAATGGAATCTTTGATGAAAAATTCATTTCCTGTATCCCAAGAAAAAGTTACCATATTTGTCAATACTTGGACCATGATTGCTAAAGAGCTGGTTGAATGTTTACGACATAAATCTATTTTTCCAGCCCAGGTAAACAAAATTGTCTGATTTTTGAAAAACATTTTCAATAACTTTGAATTCTGTCTCATTTTTGCATTCTCCAATTTAGGTTAATGATGTCACTTGGAAGTTGAATATACACTCCTCATCATCTGGTTTGTCTCAAGAATTTAATCCTGTGGCTTGGCTACAACTGGATCTTTCTGGCCCACAAGAAAACTCAAAACTCAACGTTGAATTAGACAAGAGTGACCTTACAAACCTTTACAATAATTTTGAAGATATTCAACGTCAGCTAGATTCATTTGAATGGACTCCAGAAAGAGGTTCAACTTAGTTTATAACAGGGGATAAAATATGTTAATATAATAAAATTTTTATAATAAGTGTTAACCAGTATTTCAGTCTTTATTTTATTACATAATATGCAATATGTTAGTAAAAATTTTGTCAAGTCTTACATGCTAGAATTTCTTTTTTTAAAGAGATACAATAATTATGAGCTTAAAAATAAAAAAAATTAATGCAATGATTTACAGTATGGTTATAAGAGATATTTTTGAAAATTGAACTCTACATCACAAGTCCTGTTTAAGTGCATTTTAGTTTCCAAACGAAAACTGTGAATGATAACTTCTTTGTTACAATGATTGATTTCTTTTGAGTTTGAATTCATTTTGATATTTTAGTTCAAACGAACATTCCAATGGTAAATAAAAGATGATTATTTTTAATGATTCGCTTGTATCAGTTGAAAGTTGATGATAAGAATGATAAAAAAATAGTACTTGTAGTAAAATATTCAATAAAAAATGAGACTTTAGGAACATTTTGATGTATCAGTCTTAAAAATTGGAGCAATTAGTAATAAATAAAAAAAAATTATCTAATTGTAATTTACAAAAATTACAACTTTACCGGCTTACTTCCAACGCATTATAATTCGGCATTAATTGCGAATTATTCCAACTCATGCAAAAATTCAACTGTTGGTTATTTACAGTTTCTTGCAGAGATATATAAATTTTTCGTGCTGCATTTTTCATGGCCTGCCGTTCATTTTGGGCATGATTGCCATCGATTTCAAACAGAACGTAAGATTCTCGAACAACCGTTACCTAAAGTATACAAATTAATTAATATAAATAACAGATCTAGTTTTGTTCAACATTCGAGATAATGAAAATATTCAGACTCACCCTGCAAATGAAACCCTTCCCATCGTTGACTTGGTAGCATTGGAAGTGGCAAGCTGCTCCTAATTTTTCAGCTACAAAACTCTGCAGAAGTTGCGGGTAATCTACGTTCACGTCTGAATTTTTGTGATTTCCGCGGTTCGTCACTTTGTGTCGCTTATTATTGGTTGACATTTTTTGCGACAATATTGGCCGATTTTCCACGCTTCCAGAACTTCTTTGTTTTACCATTTTGGAGGACTCTATGGGCTTTGCCCAGCGGATTTCCCAGTTATATTTTTCGGCGACGCCACCCGGTTCTGCAAGAATAAAGAATTAAATCATTACAATCCAATTAAAATTTAATTATAAAAATGTGAATGATAAAAAGAGTTTACTCGTCATTATATCCAGAACACATTGGGCCAACTGACGAGTTTCGTAGTGAATGAAAGCAAAGTGATTGATCTTCTTCAGTTTTAATATTTTAACACCAGTTGTTTCTTGAAATATGTATCTGAGTTGTTGATGCTGAATGTCCAATGGTAGATTGCGGACAAATAATGCAGTTACCTATAAATTAAATTATATATGTTAAAAAGCATTAAAAAATTTATTTAATATAAAAAATAGTAAATAAAAAATGTGTAGTAACTAAATTATTTCAATAAATTAAATTAAAATTAAAAATTATTTAAATTAATTAAATTAAATTAAAAAATTAAAAAATTTTTTATGAAATTAAATTAAGATAAAATTTTTTTTTTTCGAAAATACCGTTTCCATAACTTCGTCGTCGATCGGTTCCCCGGGTTCTGGATCGGCCCAATCCACTGCGATCTCGTGATTCCACAGCACCACTCTACCGGGAATCAACTTCCTTCTCGCCATGGCGGCAGATCGATGATCCTTGAACTCGACGAAGATGAATCCTCGATTTTGAAGCTTGTTCTCCGCGCTGGGATACATGTAAATGTCCGTTATTCCGTCGAGCATTTTTCCAAGTTCCTCCATAAAATCGTCCTTGCTCTTGTCCTTGGGAACTCCGCCGAAGAAAAGTCGGCAATTGTCGATCGATTTGACGACGCCGATCCGATGCCCGGGACGAATCTCGTGGCCGTCGAGAAGCTGACAGGCGCGTCGAGCGATCGTTGCATTTTCGAAAAGCGCGAAGGCGTATCCTCGCGTCGATCCTGAGAAATCGAGCATCAATCGAAGCTCGAGGAATCGTCCGACGTTTTGGAGAATCGGCGCGATCTCGTCCTCGTAGCAGTCGCGCGGTAGACGCCCGAGAAATATTTCGGCGCCTTTTATCTGCTCCTTCATCTCGGGTGTCAATTCCGGGGCCGTCAAGCGTCGCTGTCCGTTTTCCTGCACCAGGTCGTAATTTGTTTTTTTCATTAAATCGAGCAGTCTTATTGTCACTTCGACTTCGATGTTGTTATTTTCTTCCATTCTTTCTATTAATGCTCCAACACAAAAATCACCCTCGAGATATATTTTTTTCCTCTAAACTTTCTAAATTTTTAAAATTAGAAAATTTTCGCTTCCCGCTAGACGTCCGTCCGATTCGAAGATTCGCGGAGAATAAGCGGAGTGAAGCGGCCGAAGCGGCACGACTCGTCGCGAGGTGCAAAAGCTGGCCAATCGCGTTCACGCGAGATCCAGACAACCACCAATCTCCCCTTTTTCCAAGAATTTCGCGAGTTCCTCGAAAAAACAGACGATACAATAGCCCGCGGACTCAGGACAGCGAAATCTTGGAAATTTCAACTCTAGAATTTTCACCGAATATTTTTTAATATTTATACGTTATAGAAGTAGCAGAACAAAGAAAAGATTCGACAAAAAACACATATGTGTATATTAAATCAAATAACTAAAATATTTTTATATTGCCACAGTAAAAAATATAAGAAATCTGCGAATTAATATTTTTGAAATATATTGCTTATTATTACGAAAAAAAAGATAAGAATTTTATCAAGCTAATACTGGAGACCGGAAGCTTATTAGAACGTTTCCTCCCACAAGCCTCAAGATAACATATAACGCGAGGGTTCGAACAAGCGCGTAGATTTTTTGCATCCATCATTCGAGATCGGGCTCTTGGCTTGCATCGTCTTCGTTGACTCTGTCCATTTATTTCCGCGATCATGTCTCGCCTAAATCGCCCGTTAATTATATTTTACCTCGTTCACTGTTCGCTGGCGATAACGCAAAAGAAAGAGTGCGATGTGACGATTGTCCGAAGCAGTAACGCGCTTGAATTTAATTGCTTCGGATTGACGACGTTGAACGACTATTTGGACAAAGCTCCGGCCAACACGAGCGGAATTACAGTCGTCGATTCAAATCTCAGTGGAATTCAGCAGTAATAAAAGTTTAATTATTATTTAATAAATTATAAAATATTCTTCTATGCTATTATTTCGTCCCTACATAATTTTATTATTTTCCATAAGATTTGCCTTTGTGAGATTCGCGGCCACCCTCCGAACTCTCGAACTTCGCAACTGCGGCCTCACTTTTTTTGACCTAAACGCATTCGCGGGTCTCGTTTTCTTGGAGAGGCTTAGTTTGTGGAACAACCAATTAACTTGGATCCCTTCCGAAGCATTCAGGCCACTACCGAATCTTCGCTACTTGGATCTCTCATTCAACGAAATCATCGGAATAGACAATGCCTTCTATCAGGCACTTCCCAATTTGCAAACGTTCTACTTCGATCACAATAAGCTTCAGAGTATAGATTACAATTTGTTTCCATTATTAGGCTCATTGAAAAAAGTCAGCTTCGGAAATAATCCGTGGAATTGGGGGTAAAGCGAATTCCCTTTTACCATTTTTATCATTTTTTTTACGATAAAAGTTTTATTATTATTATTTTTTTTTAGGTATCGCGTATTGCTTACGTGGCAATTTGACAATGGAAAAATCGACTACAAGGAGGATTGGGAGGAATGGGGATGGATGAGCCACGTCGTGCGGGAATGTCAGGAGATCGAGCAACAATTCTCGTTCAACGATACAATCTTGGATTGCGCGACTAAAAAGTTTCTCAACATGGAAATCGATGAGGAGTATTCCATTTCAAATTCGAATGGGAATATAATTTCATCGAGCAGTGCATGTGCTTCCGAAGCTGGACTACTGATAAATTGCTCTTTGCGAACTGTTCCAAATCGGGAATCAATTCGCAGAATATTGGAAGGCTTGATGTCTGCGCTCGGAGCTATGATTTATCCCGATATGAAAATGAAAACTACGAAGTTTTTGTAAAAAAAAAAATATCCGTTTCGAAAATGTGTAAAAATAATAATCTTATTGCAATGCATTTGACACTATGCTCGTACATTTTCAAACATTTATGAAATAAAAATAAAAAACTTTTTGAAAATAAAAGTCTCACAGAGTCACCCTGACAAATTCTACATACAAACGTTGGCGATCCTGCTACGAATTGTCTCTCTCTGTTATGACGCGATCCGTCTGCTTTCGCTTCACGCGAGCGTCGCAAATAAATGTAAACAACTTTCGGACATGTGCGTGAATTAAATTATGTACTAGTTAAAAAAAATCAACGTGAATTGAAAGAAATGAAGCGAACTAGACACGAACGTAGAGTGAAAAACACAAGCACGACAGTTTCTGAAACATTTTTCGATTCTTTGGAGAATGGATCGACAAAGCAGGACAATAAGTCACATTCCCCTGAAGTGAAAAATAAACTATCTTTCAAAAATCTTAATCTCAATCGTGAGTGCATTTTTTATAATCATTTGTTTTCATTTTTACTAAATGATAATAATTGTAATTTTTTTTTCTCAGAGTCTAGAAACCAAAAAACAACAGTAAGAGCAAAAAAATCAAAGGGTACAGTAAATTTGGAAAATGATCTGAAACAGCTGGAGGATCCTCCCGTCACTGAAGAGGAAAAGGAAGTTTCTGCCAAAAGACTTGGTTATCTATTCTTCGATGTGCCATGCATAGATTTGGCAAAAAGATTACTTGGTCAGTTTAATTACATATTTGTCATTAAAAATATATTAGCCCTGAGAATATTTTATTATTTCTCTGACCTTCCGCTGCAGGTAAAATTCTGGTACGTCGTCTGGACGATGGAACTATTTTGAAAGGACGAATTGTTGAAACTGAGGCTTATCTTGGTGAAATCGACAAAGCTTCGCAAACGTATCAAGGAAGAATGACACCAAGGAATTTGCCAATGTATATGTCACCTGGAACAATTTACGTCTATCTCACTTACGGAATGTATCATTGCTTTAACATATCGAGCGGAGGTACATACAGAAGTTCTCCCTTAAATTAAAAACAGTCACTTGCGGAAACATAAAAAATGCACAAAAAGAATCATTGGAATCTATTTCCAGGCAAAGGATGCGCTGTTCTATTGAGAGCTCTTGAACCAGTGGAGGGTGCTGAGGAAATGAGAAAATTTCGGAATTCTCGATTAAAGTCCCGACAGGAGTCTCAAAAGAATTCGAAAAAATTGGCGAATCATGAATTGTGCAATGGACCGTCAAAAATGTGCATTGCTTTGCAAATTGACAAATCACATTGCAAGTATACGATTTGCAATTACAAATCGTTATGGATCGAAAGCGACGTTGATTCGGAGGATTTGAAAATCGTTCAGTCTGCGAGAATCGGTATCGATAGTGCGGGGCCCGAATGGGCCAATAAACCACTGAGATATTACGTTTATGGTAATACGTCGGTCAGCAAAAGAGATAAAAAGGCAGAGGGTGAATTTCTGACTGGTGACGAATCTTGAAAATTTCATATTTTAAATTCCTCTTTGTATACTGTACATTTTTCAACGATTCAATTCAGTTTTATTTAAAAATCAATGAATTAGCTGCACACGAAATAAAATAAAAAATATATTATTTTTCTTTAGCAAGGTATTTATTTTTCATGTCTTCTTTTTAATTTATATACGAATATTTTATGTACATTCAATTCAATTCAATTTCAAGCCCACTCGGCCATAACTCTTTCGTAATTCTCCTCCTCAATGAAAGGCTTATCAATGGACCTGAAAAATAATTATCAGTTTTGAAGACAAGTATTTTATTATCAGAGGAAAAAGAAAAAGAAATTGCGATTGTGAAAAACTAACTCTATCATTAATTCTCCGCAATAGAGACATTCCGAAGCAACGAGTTCGTCGATGTCAGCTTTAATTTGCTCTTTCGTAGCCGTGAGCGAAGTTGAACCCGCAGAGCTCGGATCGTCCGTTTTTTTCGGTAGTGCCGTAAGTTTTGACTGAAGCTGCGCCAATTTATTTTGCTGTTCGATGGACATCATCGGAGTGAGCGCGGCGACTAGGCAGTCGCTGTGAAATTTGTGGCTGCACGGAAATACGTAGAAGGGTCTGAGAAGCAATTGCACATCGCAGGCGTTGCACGTGTCTCTGACGTGTATAAAACTGCATCTCGTTCTAAACGCCTGTATTTCCTTTCTTATGAGCTTCGCAGCTTTCGTTGCTTCTTCCATCTCTTCCTTGAGATCTTGAATGTGTTGATTGTATTCCTGAAAGATGGACGAAAATTTTTACATAAAAATAGTTTACATTAGAGAGACGTATGTAAAAATCCTCAAATATTTTCGCAACGATAACAAACCTGTAGCGAGTTACAAATCGCATCTTTGAAATGATCGATCGTGACAAAGTCCGAGAAAAATGGAAGAATGTCTTCTATTCTGACCAAATCGCAATTTTGAAGGAATTCCATAGCCTGTTGTATGTCATCGCGTTCCCGAACGACGTGTTCCGCTAAAAAAATACATTGTTAATCCATCGATCGTTGACGTCGCGTTTAATTCACGCGTTATTTATTTTAACTACCGATTTTGAGCCACAATTTTTTCTTCAGTTCATTGTCGTTGTGCGACGGTGTGCCGGCAATCTGTTTTGCCAAATCGACGCTGACTGTCAGGGCCAGATCAACGGCGGTTGTCCAGAGACCGAGTAGAGCTGACAGCTGGACGCAAGCTTCGGTCAGACCGGCCTCTTGGCAGAGTCTTAGAGCATAATGTACGTCATAGTGGACCATCGCTATGTCTTGACCTAAAAAAACTTATAATGAGTAGAATTTGCAAGCACAAGATCGAAAATTTCTTCAAGCGAAACGTACCCTGTGAACCGATGTAACGCATGACTTCATCTTTTTTGTAAGCAGCGTACAAGGATAGTAGAAAATTGTGTATGGCTTGCTCCGTGCATCCTTGCTTATAAACGCAAAATTCGAGGTATCGGATGATTTCTTTCGCCTGGAAAAAAAGGGTTAAAAATTATTGGTTTTGCTTCATTTTTACTATTTTGTTTGTGTCTGGTATTATTACGTGTTTTTCATCGCTGTTGCAAGAAACGAGAGCTGGAAGAAGTCTCGACGGATGTAACTGGGAACCCTGTGATATGACAGCCGCAATCGTCGGTTTTGGCAATTCTTGCAAAAGTACTCCGACAAATTGATAAAACAATTCCTTGTTTCCTTGACTCTTCAGCACTTCGAGAGCTTCCAGGTAATTGTTTTTGTACAAGTGTTGGCGTATGACCTCTTCGTAGTTTCGATGCATTATCGTCAGTTTTATGAGATTTTCCTTGTCGCCGTGACTCGCCATCAAATCGTGGATTTTACTCAAATTTCTTTTTATACATCCCTGCAATTCAAAAGTTTTTTTGGATTTTTTGATCATTTTTTTGAATTTTTCCCCCTTGGCGGCTTTGGAGGCCCTATTGAGAGCGAGTGGTGTATTTTATTTCTTTTTGTCTGTTACCTCTATTTTTGGTAGGCAGAGAAAACTGTCAAATTGTTTCTGCAATTCCGTGTAACGTGGATTGTGAAGATAAGATATTTGACTACTTCTCAGAGAACCCAACTGGCTCAAAAATAATTCTACAACCCACACGACGATCATCGTTATTTGAGTTTTATCCTGTGGCTTTAAACCTTCCAGTTTTTTTCTTAAAAATGTTTTCAGAGCCTCGATTTGTGATTCTTGAAGGAACTTTAGAGATATTTCTTCGAAGGAAGAATGCGTATATGCATAGATTGTTGCACTTTTCTCGTACCTGAAAAAAATGCATTGAAAAAAGGAAAAAGAGAGAAAACGAATTCAAAACTTACTCATTATTTTCAAACAACATTTCAGCTTGCTTGACAAGAACCTGATCAATGTGAGCAGGATTGCCTTTGCAATACTGTTTGGCTAATTCGAATTCTCCTTTCTCCACGTACACCTGAAATATAAAATAAAATAACATGAAAATTCAAATTTTATTGCATTAAAAGAGACTATAATAAATTTGGATCAGACCTGCCACACATTTCTGTCCTCCTTCGTGACTTTGTACTTGAACACTGCTCTTTCGCTGTACGCCCAAATCGAGCCAGTTATCGGATCTTTGGTGATATTCACAAGCTTTCCGAATAGCTAAAGAAAAATCGGCATTTATAATTCACAATAAACTTTCGAAAGTTAAAATATAGAGAATTTAATAATTTTAATCGTACATCATTGTAAGTGTCCTCGAATATGAGCTCTTGATTCAACAACGAGACACCCTTGACGTGGTCGCTGTAGAGCAAAAGAGCGTGAAATTCCGTGAGAATAAAATTGAGGGGAGTAACCGATTTTGATGGACTTCCACTCAAACTCGTGTCCGGACACGGCAGCATCTGCTGATTCACTAAAACGTTTTCGGAATCGGCCTTCGGATCGATTTGCGAGTATAATACACCCGTTTCTGTCAACCATCCAAACGTTTTCGGCAAAGACTTTGGAGTTGGATAATAGAATTGCATCTTGGAGTACGGTAATGAATTTTCCAATTGATTGAAGCGCTCTGCAAAAATTAAACTGTTTAGCAAAGAAGTACCTTTTTTCTCAAACTTGATCTATTAGGATAAATTTACCTTTCACGTTCAGATACTTGCTGAAAATTTGTTGCAGCAATGGTTTTTCATTCGGATTCGTCACTGATCCGATGTACTGATAAATTCGTATGAGAGTCGTGACTATTATGATGTATTTGTCCGAATTCGATATTCTGTGAAATTCTATGCCAGTTATCGGTGGTTTGCTGTATTCGCCTAGATCGAATACCTAAAAAAAAATTATGCGGATTAAATTTGTTCAAATTTTACAATAATTGCTATTTTTTTTACAATTTGATATACTTTAATGCACATGAAGTGACAAAAATGACAACTCACCAATCCATCTACTTCCTTACTTCCATAAAGTGGTAAATAATTGGGAAGCTTTTTTTATAGAGGAAAAAATAAAGGGTAGAGGGATGATTAATTTATGATTTATGCTCGAAAATAATTCGTAGGTGTTGATGATTTTAGAATTATGGACAACATCATTTAAAGAAATTTTTTAAAAATTCTTACTATTTACCTGTTTCCAGTACTGCTCAAGGCTGGTATTGAATATCTTGTCACCATCAAGACCAATCTCCGTCTCGAAAATCAATCCCTTTGAGGTTCCCAATAATATTGGTCCTGAAACTGTTTCTGAAGTATTTGCAAAGTTCCATCCAACAGCAGTGATTTTGTGACCTCGAAATTTCCCTGCCTAATAAGAATATTACAAATTTTTTTATAATTTGTCAAATTTTTCATTTTAATCGACAAGACAATGATTACTTGAGAGAAGAGTTATTACCTGTTTGAGTTTTGTAGTTTTTCTGTGCAGATAAAATAAATCTGCAGGCGGAGAATCGCCATTCCTTGGTGAAAGAGAAATCAGCAAATGATTTCCTGTGGGGTCTAGGAATATATCAGACATTTTCATATTCGATGTGTACTTTGAGATGTCAATTTCTGCAACAGAGAAAAATTTCTTTTAAGCCCAAATGAATATACAAATATGAGAAAATCTTTTTGTACTTCGTACCTTCGGGTTTGTCAGGGTTTTTCATATCAATCCTCAAAATGATGTTGTTAACCATGGCAATCACAATAAAATTACTGCTGACTGCTAAATGACAAATCCGGTCACTTGGAGCAAAGTTGACTTGCTGTTTTCTAAATATCGGTCCATCATCTTGTAACTTCATTTGAATGAAACCAGGTGTACTCTGGAACATGCATTGATAAGTGAACAATTCGAAAAATAAAATAAACTTTTTTTTTTAATTCATTCATCAAAATTTATATTTACTATGTCAGGTCGCATTGGAGCTGTAGTGGTTTGCTTCAAGCGTTGAGACGCTCTTTCATACTGATCAAACATTGAAGTCATGATTCCAACAATTCTGTTACTTTCAACCTAAAAAAATAACAATGTAGATAACAAAGATTCATAAAAAACAAATCACTTTTTTGACAGTTCTTCTAACCTCAATCGTTGTTTCAATGCTTTGGCAGAATTGAGATGTAAACAAAAAGAATAAATGCTCATCAATGTTATGAAGTTTAGTTTTATTTACGAATATAATTGAAACAACCACACAATTTATTTCTATCATTAATCATCTTGATCATCAATTAAAACTTCTTTGACAGTTTGACACCTACAAATAAGAGGAATATGATGGGGTGGCGGATGCGAGAGTCGAGTCGAAATTCTTCACAAGTTCGAGTCATAATTATCGACTGCTAATAAAGTAGCAGAATTCACTGGTTACGTCACCTGTTTGAAAACCGTTCAAGTTTTCCAGCACGCGAGTGAAATCTGCAATCTTTATTTTAATTTTGTTACAGATGATTCCAGTCATGTGCACTTTGGTTTTTTTTTCATCGTGGCCTCATGCCGGTAGTGTTTTACTACAATACAATAAGGTATGCTACAATGTCATAAAAATATTACAAAAACGTCAGATTACAAGAGTTTCGTATTTATTTTATTACTTTGTACATTCTTACAGTATTCTCAGACCACTATAAATTATTTTCTACAATATTATGTATTGAGACTCAAGGATGGCAAGCAAATTGGCTGAACAAATTTTAGAGTATTTAGCTGCACATGGAGAATTCAATTCCCTCGATTTGGTGGGTATTATAGACGATGACCATCAGAAAATTGTAGGAGGAATAAAGAGCCTTCAGACTCAGCCTGATGTAAGTTTCTCCAACGATACACAGTGCTTTTTTTCCCCTTATTTTTTGAGAATGTTAAAAATTTCATCAGAAATTATTCTAATAGAATAATAACTTCATTGCAGATTATCGAGGTGGAGCAAACATTAGAAAAGAAATGGGAACTTACTGAAGAAGGACAACATGTCGTAGAAAACGGTAGCCACGAGGTTGCCGTTTACAATGCTATTCCTGATGAGGGAATAGTACAGTCTGCAATAATGAATCAGTTGCCATATGCAAAGGTAGGAATGTCAAAAGCATTGCAAGCTGGCTGGGTTACACTTTCTAAAAAGGATGGAAAAACTCCTTTTCTCACAAAAAATGCCCAATCGATTGTAGACGCTACACAAACACATTTAAAAAATCTTGACAATGTGCCTGAGAATATCAAGGCCGAGTACAAGAAGAGAAAATTGTTGAAAGAAGTGTAAGTATCGTAATTGTAAAGTTATGATGGTTTTAGTGTTGTTCATGTGATGAACTTTATCATTTTTTTTTATAGCACAGTAAAGAGTTTGATTGTTAGAAAAGGACCCAATTTTTCCACAAAACTTGAAAAACAGGAGGCTGATTTGACAGCTGATTTGTTGACAAATGATGCATGGAAAACAAAAAACTTCAAGCCTTACAATTTCGATGCTCTTGGTTCAGCATTGGAAGTGGGTCACTTGCATCCTTTATTGAAAGTCAGAACAGAATTTAGAAAAATCTTCCTGGAGATGGGGTAATTACCACAGTATTTCTATTTAAATTTCACTCAAGAATATTTGACGAAAATTCACGTATATTAAACACCTTTTGCAGATTCACGGAAATGCCGACGAACAATTTTGTAGAAAGCTCTTTCTGGAACTTTGATGCTCTCTTTCAACCTCAGCAACATCCCGCGCGTGATGCTCACGACACTTTCTTTATCTCCAGTAATGTTTTCTTTTTTCTTGATGAAAAAAATCGTCAATTATTCGTCTTTTGGTTGATAAAATAATGAAATTAATAATTCTCGCGATTCAGATCCAAAGATAAGCAAAAATTTTCCTATGGATTACATGAGGAGAGTAAAGGAAGTACATACGAAAGGTGGCTATGGATCTCAGGGCTACAGATACGATTGGAAAATTGAGGAAGCTCAGAAGAATCTTCTGCGCACTCATACGACAGCCGTGAGCGCGAGAATGCTCTACAAACTCATGCAGGAAGTGCGTTCTCGATATAATACTGCAATTTCATATTCCTACAATTTTCAATGAATATTCTCAATTTTTGTATTCTAAATATAATTTCAATCATTTTTTTTTCATGTTAACAGGGGGAATTCAAACCTGTCCGATATTTCAGCATAGACAGAGTATTTCGTAACGAAACTCTCGACGCAACGCATCTGGCAGAATTTCATCAAGTCGAGGGTGTCGTGGCTGATTACAATTTAACGTTGGGTGACTTGATCGGCACGCTTTACGAATTTTTCAAGAAACTCGGTATCGACCAACTGGAATTCAAGCCGGCTTATAATCCATATACCGAGCCGAGCATGGAGATTTTTTGTTTCCACAACGGTCTTGGGAAGTGGATTGAAATCGGCAACAGCGGAGTTTTCCGACCGGAAATGTTGTTGCCTATGGGTCTACCTGAAAATGTCAACGTGATCGCGTGGGGTTTATCGCTAGAGAGGTAATTCTTGAAAAATCACTATTTCGTGGAACTTTTCGATGAAAAACAAAATTAAATCTCGATAAAAATTCAATATTCTTTAGGCCCACTATGATCAAGTACAACATAAACAACATAAGAGATCTAGTTGGACCGAAGGTTGATCTTCAGATGGTTTACAACAATCCCGTCTGTCGACTCGAAAAGTAAATATTGCTTAGAATATAATAAGGTATTTATTATTTATACTGAAAGATGAAGATGAAAATATGTAAAACAAATGATGTATGATCTAAAACGAATATTATTTTTGATCAAATGTAATAGACTGTAAAACCAAAAATAATGTTTCCTAGCTCAGCAGTCATTTGATTGGAAAAAAGCTCGCGCAGGGTTCAATTGTTTGACGTTTTTCAGAAATGGTCCGAGATTGTCGTTGGCAAGAAAACTTGAGAGAGCAACGAATGCAGGAACGGTTCGAACGTTCCAGCGTCAGGAAATTGTTATATTCTGCGACCCCGAGTATCCTATTTATTCACTCGAACTTTTGCTTCGCTTAGGAAAAGATAAACTAAAATCGGGCGTAAAAATTTACACCCACTCCTCCGTGATTGAAAAAAATACATCTTTGACTAACTTCTGCCAAGAATTTACGTCCGAGAGCGCCGAGTCGGATCTGCACGTGGATTTCATTTGGAAATCTGTGGGAGTGGATCCACTGATGAGACTTCCGGGTAGACGAGACGTTTCCGGCGAAATAAATATCGCGAGATACTTAAATCGTCTCATCGAAGCGAAGAGTCCAAAAACTTTGATCTACGAGTCAAACGGGCCGATCTACGCTGGCAAAATTGATTCCGTTCTCGAGCAAATTCACGACATATTGCACGATAACGATAAGAAAAAATTGGGTGCTCTAAAAAATTCGAAAAATCTATATGTTCTCGGAAACGAGATATCCCTCGTCGACGTTATTCTTCAGTCCCGCTTTACTCTGAAAAAATAATAACTACATCCGATCCTTTGTAATCGCAGAAATATATTTTTACGAAAGTAAAGTTTCGCGATTGTCGATAAGTTCCTCCCCCTTCTACTGGTGATTAATTTTATTCTTTCTTGAAAATAAGAAGAATTCTTCGATAACAATGACACGGATAATGATTCAGAGTTCAGTGCATCTTATCTTGTAAGTAGAGACGCGTGTTTTTCTTTTTTTTTTTTAATTTAAAACATGCCTCGCTTTCTCATGCATGACGCGATCGGCGTCGAGGATCTTCGTGGAACATCTCGCAACACGCACAAATTATTCGCTTTTCTTGCGCTGCGTGTGATACATAAGACGAATTCCACTTATCGCCCACAAAGCCTGTATTCTGTGCTTGTTACATTGGTTTTGAAACTTTGTGATCGTTTTGGATGATAAGTGGAACGCGCCCATATAGACACATGCATATTTATCGAAATAAATGCAGGAATGGAGGGAGCGCGATCGGATTTTTCCAGGGCGAGCTTACGTCGCGCAGCATCCCGTGATTTTTCCAAAATAAAATACAGTTCGACCGTTTTTGTTAAAAGTGCAACAAAATGAGAATAAATTCATTATTTCCGAGAAAAAAAAGTGAATAAACGAAAAATTAACGGTAATAAAAAAGAAGAAAGAGCCTGGCGCTCTCTCTAGCGGTACATCGCGGCCTGGTTGAAGAATAATCCGCCGTTGATGGTGGTGTCGTCCTGATCGCAGTGGCCGGATCACGGTTAAAATGGCGACGATCGGCGGTCAGATTGGCGCTGAACGACACAGAGGAAGTGCGCGTACGATTTTAGTGTTGTGATATATATTTCGTGCAAGATTTAACGAAGCGCTTCGAGAAACAATACGTTTGTCCGCGTCCGAGTTAACTCAATTGTGGACCGTCCGGTTGATTTGTTTATCAGATTATCGATGATCAGTGTTCGATTATGTACAACTATAAAACATAGCGAGGGAAGAAAAGAGACGGACAGAGAGGGAGAGAGGGAGACCGTTGAGTGAAAAACGGTGGGCTGCACGAAAGAGCACCACCGTCGGCGAATTTGTCGTTTCGTTTCGTTCGTTCGTCGCCCCCCGCCCGCCCCCCTCCTCCTCCTCCTCACCCCCCGTTCGTTAGTTTTTTTATTTTATTTTCGTTTTATTGTTTTTGTCCCGTCGTGCCGCCGTCTCGTACGGCCGCGATGCCCGTTACGAGCGGTACGAAAATTCCTGACGAGTGCATCGGGATCGCAGTTGACACGAGGCATACGAGAATTACGAGCATTGTGCAATACGTCGGTGATCCACGAGACTGTCCTTTAATCGTTAGGTAAGGGCGATGAAAAAAATAGTGACCCTGATAGCCCAACGTGTCATCGAATTTTCAACGAGAATCCAAATTAACGAGCCAGCCAGAATCGTAAGGTTCATCCAACAGCTATCTTCGTTTTTTCTCCCCCCTACCTCCTCCTTTCCCCCCTCCACTCCACTTTTCACCTCTGTTACCTCTCTCTCGCTCTCGGGGCTCTGCTCTCTCGCTCCGCGAACGCTCGAGACGTTTCTCGTTTGGATTCTCTCTTTTTCTCTCTCTCTCGCGTGTCCTCCTTTTTTAAACGCAATTTCTACAGAATATCCACGATTTTCCCGGATATCCGAGCCGACCGATGCGAATTCCCAACGTGGAAAAAATCCTCGATTGTCGCGAGGACACGATGCAAGGATAAAACGAAGATAGATATAGAGAAGGGAGGGAGAGAGAGAGAGAGAGACGGAGGCAGAACAGCTCGCGTTATTGCGCGAGGTCCGTGACTCGTGCGGGGCCCTCTTTGTTGTTGACTCTCGTAAAACTCGGGGAAATTTCACGGAAACGGGCGCTTGATAGGTTATAACTGGATTGGTGGAGGACTCGCGAGCGAGAGACCAGAGATGACGATGCAACTTGTCTAGAGACAAAACGGACGGATTTAACGTCGCTTTGTCCCGAAACGTCGCGATACATGTGTTCTCGCTCGAGAATTCTATCTCGTCCTCGCTCTTTTACTTTTCGGAAATGTAACACGCGCACGCGAGTACGATTGCCTGCGATTGCCCGTGAGTGACGCAACGGATATTAGTCTTTCAATCGTATCGCATTTTTTTCGACCATTTTTACGATTGTTTCGCCAACTTGGATATCGGCTCGCGGAAATATCGAGCGCGATCGCGAATTACTCGCACTTTTTACGTCTCGTTGTCAAACTTCGATGAAAAACGAGGCTCGCGCATTAATCTTCCATTATTGCGACTTATAAACTGCTTTTTCCAATAAATTTTCAAGTAGACTCGATTTTCATCGTTCTTCGATCCTCACGTTTTTTTTTCTTTTTTCATTCGCAGTTAATTTTAGTGAGAGTCCTGACAAGTAACATCCCATCAGGATGAAGATCGACAGAAACAGATTGAAAAAATGTACCTCCGACGTGGTAAGTTCTCCCTTCCGGCTTGGATAGCGAATTTCAAGAATTTTTTTGATAATGAAAATTTTTTGAAACAGTCGGCAGGATGCCAGGCACTGATCAACAAGCTCCGTTCTTGCTCGCACGCGGAACTCTTAGAAGAATTGAAACAGATCGATGGCTGGAGATTTGCCAAATGCGAGTTGTTTCACTGGATTGATGTTTTGGATCTCAGCGACAGTATACTCGAAGAGGCTGTTGCAAGAAGTCCCGACAATCCCTGGGAACTTGCTTGCGATTTGCCTCAAAATCGAGAGGTTCGTCCATTTTCCTAATGCTTTATCAGCAGTTTTTGTATTTGTGCATTCTTTCTTAAGATATGTGAAATAAAGTTCTTAATCGACGATTTGTCTCTCACAGGCCAAGGAACTTCTGCTATGGGTTCTCCATTTCACAACCTTGCTGATTGAGCATTCTTTTTCGCGACATTTGTACAACAGCACAGAACACTTGGTTACCCTGCTGTCCAGTTGTGACATGCACGTTGTTCTGGGAGTTCTCAACCTACTATACATGTTCAGCAAGCGGAGCAATTTTATAACGCGTCTGAACAACGAGAAAAAACAAGCATTGCTCAGTAGACTCAATCACTTGGCAGAGGTAAGTACTTTGTAAAAATTACCACAGTGAGAAAGAAATGTAAATTTCTGGGATCTTTCTACTTTCATTTTGAATATCGTAACGACGATAATCATCGTTTATTCGTTCCTTCAGAGCTGGGGTGGAAAGGAGAATGGTTTCGGTTTGGCTGACTGCTGCAAAGAACATCCAGAGAAGGTAACCATGAGAAAAATGTAATAAAGACTACAATGTTGCAAAAGTATCTTATTTCATTAATTCGTAAATTGGTTGTACAGAATTTTCCAGCCAGTGCGACGACTCTTCACTTCGAATATTATACCGAGAACAATCCAACTCCGACGGAGGGATCCTCGAGTACCTCGACGAGCACAACTACATCGACGACTACGACGACAACCAGTACAAATACAACGAGTGGCAGTGCCTCTAGCACTAAAAAGACGAGCCAGACGAATCTCGTGACTTACATACACATCGAGAACGTCGATAAGCTTGGAAAAACGCCAGCTCAGATAATGAATGATTTGTTAAAAGTTTATAACGTCCCTCCCGATCGCCAGGTACTTTTTGAATATAAACTTTTTTACTCGCGACTTTAGCTCGCAACGATCGAACTCGTCGTTTAACTCTTCATTCTCTTCCCAGATGGCCCTTTTAACACACATAAGATTGGCTCACAGCTTCTCGGACTACCGAAAACGTCTGCAGTGTGTACAAGCTCGTTTGCAGGCTCTCTCGATTCTTGTTTATAACAACGCTCTGCAAGAAAATGCACACAGTCTTCTTCACGCTGGCCTTCTTGAGGAACTCGTCGAGCTCCTCGAATGTCCGCATCCTCATCTCGTTGAGATAAGAGCTGCAGCATTGCGTACACTCACGAGTATTCTTCATCTCGATCGCAACCCCCACTTTCCTAAGTAAACAATTTGAATAATTATTCAGAGAGGAAACGAGAAATTCTTGACAAAGTATTTTTTATATTTATCATTTGTTTTTTACGTTTTCTAATAGAAAACCCGGCTCTCGGTTGAACATGATCATTGATGTGACCGGTGCGAGTTCCTATCACGGTTTTTTGCCAGTTCTCGTACGCACGTGCATATCGACCTTGACCTCGCCCCAGCCGGACGGCCAGCCGTTCCCATTGCCACTGGCGACAGCTCTGTTCAGCTTTCTCTATCATCTGTCGAGCTACGAGGCAGGAGGCGAAGCTCTCGTGAGTTGTGGCATGATGGAGAGCCTTCTCAAAGTCATCAATTGGCCAGGAACTGAACTGGAGCACATAACGGTTCGTCACGAAATCCTTCTCGAGCGTATTCATTTTTTTGTTGTTCTTGTACATCAATCGTTGTTTTTTTTTCCATTGGTTTTCCACAGTTCGTGACTCGTGCAGTACGAGTAATAGATTTGATAACAAACATCGACATGCAAGGCTTTCAAGCACACGGTGGCCTCGCGAGTTTTATAAACCGCGTCGACATGGAGATCAATGTCTGCAGAAAGGAGCAGCCTTTCGAGATCGAGCCGCATCTTTTGCAGAACCAAGAAGCGCCTCAGACGTCGAGAGATGCCGCAAAGACGAGCGAGAACAACGACGATGCGGGACCGTCGCGTTCGGGAAGCGTAGGATTTACCGAACACGAGGAAGCTTCGAATCCGATGGAATTTTCCGAAGACGAAAATACAAATTCGAAGCCAGAAACGAAGAGCGAACAGCAGCTCGACTTTTCGGCCGCTCGCTCGGGAAAAACCTGCCTACCGCAGAGAGCAGCCCTTCTCAAATCGATGCTGAATTTTTTGAAGAAAGCTATCCAGGATCCCGCATTCTCCGACAGCATCAGACACATCATGGAAGGAACTCTGCCATCCTCGTTGAAGCATATTATAAGTAACTCGGAATATTACGGACCGTCCTTATTTTTACTCGCCACGGACGTCGTCACCGTCTATGTCTTTCAAGAGCCTTCCCTGTTATCCTCTCTTCAAGATAACGGTGTGACCGAAGTTGTTCTTCACGCTCTTCTCACCAAAGATGTAAGTTTATACCATGCAAAGTTAGAGAAATGTTTGTCTCGATGTCAATTTACGATCCAATTAACCTGACAATTCTTTCGAAGGTCCCTGCTACGAGGGAAGTCGTAAGATCATTGCCAAATGTGTTCAGCGCCCTGTGTCTAAATCTCCGGGGTCTCGAGTCGTTCACGAAGAGGCGTCCGTTCGAAAGAATATTCAACGTTCTCCTTTCACCGGTGTACTTGTCGGCGATGCGTCGTCGACGCAGCGCTGACCCTCTCGGCGACACAGCTTCGAATCTCGGCAACGCGATGGACGAGCTGATGAGACACCAGCCTTCCCTCAAAGCCGACGCCATAGCGGCGATAATAAAACTGCTCGAGGAATTGTGCGTCCTGGGTTGTGATCCCCGCTACGTCTGCTGGCGAGCGGCTAGCAAGTCTGAAAATTCGCCATCCAACGCGAACTCGAGCAGTCGTCAATCTTCCGGACAGTCGGTCGGTGTCGGAGTTGGCGACACTGGCGGGGGAGGAGGCGGAGGAGGTGGCAGCAGTAGCGACGAGGAGGAAGAGGACGAGGAGGAAGCGAGCACGAGTTCTCATCCGCAACGCGAGGAGCAACCTTCCCCGTCGCCCGCTCAACCCGGACCGCCGCCACAGCCGAGAGAAAAAACTCCCATCGCCTTGGTCGACTACATTCACAACGTAATGAAGTTCCTCGACGCTATTCTCAGCAACAACACGACTGACGATCATTGTCGCGAATTCGTCGCTCAGAAGGGCCTCGTTCCGCTTCTCTCGATTCTCGGCTTGCCAAACTTGCCCGTCGACTATCCGGTCGCCCAGGCTGCTCAAGCTGTCGCTTCGGTTTGCAAGAGCATTCTGAACCTCGCGCACGAGCCTCTCGTCCTAAAGACCGGTTTGTCTCAACTCAACGAGGTTCTAAACCTGCTAAAGCCTCTGCACAATCACATGAAATCTCCCGGAGGCTCGGTACTCCTCCACGAACTCGCGACCGCGCCGAATCTCGAGACCGCGTTCACGAGCGACACCGCGACGCCTCTTCTTCACGCTATGAACGCGGCTCACGGCTACGTCGTCATGTTCGTCCACGTATGTCGTACAAGCCAAATTGAGATGAGAAATTTATCGATAAATCATTGGGGATCCGATCTCGGGCTGACCGTGCTTCAAGGTCTCTCAGAATTGTACATGTCCCTCGTCTGGGAAAGCACTCTGCTTCTCGCTCTGTGCAGCGACGACATTATACCAGCCGGCTGCGATTTCGGGAAGGAGGACATGGACAAATTGCTACCTCCGGAATTCAGGAGCGACGGGAATTCGGAAACTCCTACCTGGCCGGGGGCAATGGTTGGAAACGACATGGGAAGCAACGGAATGACGACGGCGATGGAGGCCCTCACGACGGATCCACCACCGGTTTCCATGGAAGTCGACGAGAACAAGCCGAGCACGAGTACCGCCGAGAGAACGTCGCCGAACGCCCACCAACTCAAGTACATAAAACCGCTTTTGGGCGCATCCTCGAGACTCGGACGCGCGCTCGCCGAGCTCTTCGGATTGCTCGTAAAACTTTGCATGGGATCGCCGATGAGACAGCGCAGAGATCAACAACTGCCCATTATGCCAACGATGCCGAATTCCGCGGCGCGTGGGGTCGCTTGCGCCCTCAACATTCTCCTTACTCGCGGATTGTCCTGGGACAAACTTCCGCCATCGCCGATACCGAAATTCAAGTTGACCTTTCTCATATGTTCCGTGGGATTCACGTCTCCCATGCTCTTCGACGACAAGCGTCATCCTTATCATCTGATGCTTCAGAAATTCGTACAGCTTGGTGGTAGAAACGCTTTCTTCTCCACATTTCGCTGGGCGCTTTCCGGCGGCGGACAATTCCCGCTGACCGAAGGTCTCGAGCATCCGAATCTACCGGACGGAACTGGCGAGTTTCTCGACGCCTGGCTCATGCTTCTCGAAAAGATGGTCAATCCAAAAGCCATCCTGGACTCGCCCCACGTTGGACTTCCAAAATGTACGAGTGTCTACTCCGCTTACAGGTCTTTCGACCCGATAAAATATCTAACGGACATTCACAAGAAGGCGTTCGAGGCGGTAATGCTCATGTGGGGCAAGAAACCGTTGAAAAATTACGGAGCAAGAATGACCGAGTCGATCCTATCGATTCTGCGTCACATTCTTCGCGGCGAGAAGATAATAAAGGAGCGCACAGCGGAGGAGGAGGGCGAAGAGACTTCGGGAACCTCGGCAGGAACGGGCACGAGCGCGACATCGAGGTCTGGGGCGGTATCCGATCACCGGGATGAAACAGGACCGGAAGTGAACCCTGAACATCTTCGACAATTGATGGACATGGGTTTCAGCAGAGCTCATTGCATCGAGGCTCTCATGCATACCTTGACCGTGGAACAAGCCACGGATTATTTGCTGTCGAATCCTGCGACGCTCCGAAGATCTGAACTGCCCGCGGGTGAAAATCTTCCGGACACTCAGAGCTTGATAATGGATCTCGAGCTCGTCGACGACGACCAGATAATGGACGCGATTGCGATGTCGCTCGGCGAGAGCGATCTCAAAAAATCGACTGTCTCCTCCGACGAGCCGATTCGGGAGGTAGCAATCACGAAAACGATCGACGAATTCACGCAGACCGCTCTCGAGCAGTGTCTCAATCTTCTCGATCTCATGCCCGACACCGTCTACCGTATTTGCGATCTTCTCGTCACGATCACCAAGAGAAACGGCGACGAGTGGCGCGACAACATGCTGCGTCAGCTGATCCGCGAGATCGGAGATCTCGCCGACTCTCTCATCGTCATCGCCGAGTCCAACGATGAGAAAGCTGGTTCCCGCTTGGTCGAGTGCGAGGAAGCGAACAAAGTCGCCGGACGAATCTACCTCTACACTCTCTTCTTCGAGAGTACTCTCCCGGAAATAAGAGTCCCGTGCGCGAAGATCGTCGAAGAATGCGCCATTCTGGACAAACTTGTGCGACTTTTGGTCGTTAGCGAGGGTCCCCTGACCGCGAACAAGCAGAAATTCGTGAAAGAGGGAAAAGAGGGCTCATCGACGATGAAGACGCCGAAATGGCTCGCACCATTGTTGCTCTTGATCGACCGTTTGGAGAAGGTCGCCGTACTCACCCAAAGGAAGCAACTTATGCACAAAGTTACGAACAGAATCTGGAAATGGTTCGATCTTACGACTGGAAAGTGGACGCCGTATTCCCCGGTCAACAACAGACTGATAAATCAGGCTTACTGGGCGGGCAAACCAACCGTGAGGATCTCGTTCTCCAGGAGACGTTACCTCATTAATTTCTCGTGCATGACCCAAGTGAACGAGGACAGCGACAACCGGCGGCCAATAACGATGGGATTCAAATTCAATAATCCGACCAACGAGGAAGCGGCTTCCGGCTTCGACTCGAGTATGGATACGGAGGACAGTCCGACGGAGGAAAAGCGGAATACGGTCGTTCAGGGACTCGACCCGAGTCTGGCGCCGAGCATAGTTCGCACTTGCGTCAAATTACTCGCGATTCCTGTCGATCGCGATGCCCTTCACGCTCTGATGAAAGTCTGCCTCCGGCTCACCCGAGACTACAAGAACGCAGCGGTCTTCGCTCGCGAGGGTGGCGTTCAGATGCTGCTGGACATGACTCACGCGAGCAGCTTCGTAAATTGCGTCAGTCTGAGCACGCTTCTCATTCGACACATGATCGAGGAGGAGAGGACTCTGCGTCTGGCGATGGAGAAAGTGCTTCGTTCGCGAACGCAGATCTCCATTCCACCGGCTTACAAGGAAATCTTGTTTATGACTCGACAGATAAGCAGCGCGGTGTGTCGCGATCCCGAGCTCTATCGAGACGTTTGCGAAAATATATTGCGCGTGGATGTCGGCGTTGTGAAACGAGACGAGATCGACAATTATCTCATCGTCAAGGCTCTACCGTCCAATCATTCCTCTGCGCTGCCTATGGTCGAAGAGACCTCGATAAAGGTGATTCATGATCTGTTGAACGCCTTGATAAAACCCTTGCCCGTTTTACCGGAAGAGAACAATACGTCGGGAACGCCGACCGGAAGTCCCGAGAAGAAGATTACATCTCAAGCTTCCTCGAGCATGGGAGCTTCGAGCAGCAACTCGAGACGGGATCCCGTGAGGAACAGCGCGACCTCGACGAACGTGACTCTCTACGAGGACGATCAAATAACGCCTATGAAAATAGAGCATTATTATCCGAACAACGGAAAAGTCGAGGCTGAGGAAGCGAAGAAGCCACTTCTGCCGAAGTCAGCGATTTTGAAAATGCTCGCCGAAGCTGTCCGATCGTACGGAGCTGTGGCCAATTTGATAGCAGATTACTCGTATCGAGCCGGTCAGAGTGAGATGGTCCCCGAGAGCGTATCCGCCCTGGGTTTCCTGTTGGACAAGCTGCTTCCGGTTTCACCTGAGAATTCGAGCGATCGACAGTGCAGCAGCATGGCGAGAACCCTCATTGCCGCGATCGCTTCGTGCAACCATTCGCCCGAGGCGCAAACGACTCTTGTCACCGAAGTCAAGGCAGCTCTGACGAGGACTCTTGCGCTTCCGGAAAGCTCCGAGAAGCACGCTCAACTGCAATTGCTAATCGGTCTCATATCGACGATGATCGACAGCTGTCCGCCAACTTCGCAGACTCAGTTGCGAGGCCCTCTCAAGCTCCATCAGTACAGCAATGTCAATTACATCGTCAAAATAATACTGAGAAAAGGAATAATCACGGATCTGGCTAAGATACCTCATAGTCTCGATTTGTCGAGCCCGAACATGGCTGGCACGATAAACGCTGCGCTCAAGCCTCTCGAGACTCTGTCACGCATCATCAACCAACCAATGCCCGGTGCGGTCAACAGCAAGATGCCTAAACCGAAGATTCGCATGGTACAGGAAGAACCGATCGGCGACCAGACCGGAACGACCACCTCCGATGCGACTCACGCCGTTGGCGAGGAGGCCAACGAGGACGCTGAGAACACCGAACACGATATCTCGCTAAATGCGGAGAGCCTCGAGCCGACTTCTGAGAGCCAGGTGCACGAAGAAGGCGACGTCGCTGCACTGGAGGACATCATGGATCAACTGTTGGAGAGGTAACGATACTAAATTGGACATACTGAGCTCACCGTTTCAATAAATAAATGTTGAAAGTCTTGATTTCAATAACTCGGTGAGCTCAGTATATTTATTTGCATTTTCATATTTTGTTAAAAGTATCAGTGTTGATAATCCAGCAGTGTTTTGTTCTCCAGAGACGGCTCTGCCGTGACCGAGGAGCCACAGTCAAGATCTCACAGGCCGATGGACATCGACGACGAGAGTCTCGCAATGAGGGACACCCAGGATGATTTTGATCCAGCTCGCGACACGACCGTAAGAGTTACGAAAATTTACCGAATCGTTCATCACTTTTTTGTTCAAATCTTTATTTCATCGTTCATTGCACTTTTTCGGTTTTGCAATTGTACTCACGCTTGTTCATATTTTTACGCAGGAGGATCTGATGAGCTCGGATTCGGACTCTGACGGAGACCCATCGGAGGACAACGAGGACGAGGTTCACGATGACGAGGACGAAGAAGAAGAGGAAGAGGATGATGGCAAGTCTATTTAGCAGTTCCTTTTTTCAATTTTATCTCGAAGGATTATAATTATAATTTTTTTTCTATTTTGAGTAGGTGAAGAGAATGAAGAAGAAGAGGATGAAGAGGAGGAAGGCTCGTCCAATTACGAGGACGAGGGTGCCGATCTCTTTGATGACGTCGGCGAGGGAGTTTTGCGCATTTTACCGACCGACAGGGACGGCGGGAACGTCGTTATGATTCCGCATAATTACGATAACTCTGACAACAACGCGAGTACCCCGGCATCGACGAGGCCTAGTCATTCTTGGAGCACCAGCTTCCCTCTGCCACTCGGCCTCCTGGAAGATCTGCCATCAGTCTCAGAGAGTAACAGTAAAGCATTTTTACATTCTTCGTTAAATCGTGCTCCGACGACTTACTATTCAATTTTTTGATCATTTTACTTTTCAGTTGGCAATGCCTACCCGCTTCGAATGCCTCCCGGAAGTCTGGACACAGTAAATACACGCGCCCAGCGGTCTTTCCGCGATCGCAGATACCAGTACTACCAATGGCCAAATCCACCGAGTCCCAATCCACCAGTCTTCTTACAGAGGTTTGTATTTTTATCTGTATCAAATAAGAATTTATTCAATTAATTTAATGTATACACAATTAAAAAAACCCTGAAAGAAAATATTTAATGTAGCAGTACTTAACAGATTATTTCGCAGGTTTTTAGTGCCAACTGCTCAAACCTTGCCGTTAGCGGCTAATCAAGTATTGGCATCGACTCTGCGCGATACACGGGTCGTTGTGACGGACGGGCCTCTGGGAATTCTGGGAAATCAGGAAGAAGAACAAATGGATCTCGTGGTAAGATTCTTTTCACAAATACTTTCGATAAAAATTTAATATTACTGTTAAACGATATTGTTACTAATAATAATTTGTTATAAAGGATCAAACCGGGTATTTATTTGGACCATCGTTGGTCGCTACTCTGAACAACATACCAACGGCTCTTCACTGGTGGATCGAGGAGAGCAAAATTCTCGACGGCGACACGCAACCGGACTGCTGCGTGGGCGTCGTGCACAAACTTATACCGGGATTGGAAAAACGTAGAAATGCCGAATTGGCTGAACGTAAAGAAAAACGAAAAAAGCAGCACGGCAACGAGAAAGACAGTGACAAAGAGACTAAAGAGACGAAAGAAGCACCGAAGAACGGTGATTGTACGTATATTCAAAAATTACCTTTTTCTTTTTTCTTTATTTTTCTTTTATAATGAAATTTTTTTCCCTCAAACAGCTGGTACGTCCATTCTCATCCCGTCTGAGCAACAACAGCGACCATCAGGATACATAATTCAAAGACAGGACAACTCGAGAAGATTTATAGCAACTGTCGAGGCTGCTTTCGAGACCGTTCGAGTGGAAAATAACCGAGATGACAATGTTATCGGTAATATTTCCTGATAATTTAACGAAATTTGAACAAGAGTCGAAAAATACGAGTGAATAATTGAAAATAATCTTAGAAGTTACAGGAGAAATGGAGGTGACTGTACAAGGCGACGAGGAACGAACAACGACGCCACCGCCTCCCCCTCCTCCACCACCGCCGCCACCGCTTCCACAAGAACAGCCGCTCGAAGTGAGAGATCCTCGTCTGGCGAGTCGAACAGCGATCCTCGAACTTGCAGAGAGTCTGATTGAGTCTGTAAATACCTCGAGTGCGGACGAGGCAACGCGGATGCATCGTTTAACTTCGAATCGTGAAAACGAGGAAGGAAACGTGGACAGAACGGCGAGTCCTCCGCCGGTGCCCGTGCCCGTGCCTCTCCTGAACGAATTCGTACCTCCAGCTGAGGAAGAAGTTCCTGCGAACGAATCGAGAGATCCGAACGCCTGGGTCCATAGGATTCTGGCTCTGGAGCACACGAGACGCGAGCGAAACGCGAATGTCGTCGTGAATCAAGATCCCACGTCGTCGACGTCCGAGAGCAACGACACGATCGTCGAAGAGACCCCACCGCACTCGGAGCAATCGACTCAATTCGCGGTCATACCGAATTCCGACTCTCAGACGACCTCGCAGAGCTCGCAACAGCCTCAACAGGCGAACAGTCAAGAGATGCAGTTGCCGGATGGCGTCGATCCGTCATTTTTGGCCGCACTTCCGGAAGAGATGCGCGACGAGGTGATCGCCGAGCATCTGCGGCTCCAGAGGATCCGACAACGCACGCAACCAACGGTAGTCGAAGAAGTTACGGGACCTGTCGAGGTCAATCCCGAATTCCTGGCCGCACTACCCCCTGCGATTCAGGAAGAAGTTTTGGCGCAGCAGCGTCTTGAACAGCAACGCCACGCCGCGGCGTCCGCGAATCCCGAGGATCCCGTCGACGCCGCTGCCTTCTTCCAGAACTTGCAGCCCTCGCTCAGACAAGCGATTCTCGCCGACATGGAAGAATCACAGATATCCGTTTTACCGCCGGACCTTGCGCAAGAAGCTCAAAACTTGCGTCGTGAGTTGGAAGCTCGAAACCGTCACATGCTCCAAGAACGATTCTTGAGTCACGTTAGTCAAGGTAGCACGGCACTTTCGAGCATACTGAGAAATACTGGAAGAGGTCGCGGAGGCGCGCGCTACTCTATTCACTCGGTACCCCAGAGAGGACAATGGCACCCTTGGAATACACGTGCTGACAATAGCATATCGCATCAGAGCGCTGGCATGAGATTACGTGGTCGACAACTCCTCGATCACGAATCGATGGCCTGTCTTCTCATTCTCCTCTTCGTCGATGAGCCGAAGATTAACACCTTGAGGCTTCATCGTGTTATAAGGAATTTGTGTTACCACGGTAGCACGAGAGAATGGGTCGTCAAAGCTCTCTTGAGTATAATGGAAAAGAGCAACGACGAGAACAAGGAAATAATGTCAGATTTTTCAGGAAAATTCAAGAGAAAGGGACATCAAGCGATTGAATATTGGTACGTTTATTTGTATTTTTTGATTTTTTAAATCACGTATATTTATTTAACTGGATGTTTTTTTTGTTCAGGTCACCAAAGTTATTCGAGATGCGCAACAGTCTGCAGTCGTGGCTGAATATAAGCATAGATGCGGCACTCGGATGCAGGGCCAACGTTTTCCACGTGGTCAGGCATAGCGGCAAAAAATCAGATCGCCAAGGAAACGTTATAGCGATCCATCCACAGGCAGCGCCCACAGTTTGCCGACACACGCTGGAATTATTGATTTCCCTCGCTAAGAGTTTTCCAGCTTATTTCGTGCCCACGAAGTCCAGAGAAAATGAAGAAAAATCAAAGGACAAAGATTCTAGCGGAGTTAGCAAGGAAGAGACAGGAGCAAAGTCCAAATCGGCCACGAAATCGTGCAAGAGCGATTTGCCAGATTTCTGGGATATGCTGCTGAAGCTCGACTCTTGCGCCTCCAAGAAAGGAAAATCGGTGACGAGAACCCATTCGAATTCGGCACTCGGTGTTGAGCCCGAGCAAGGATTAACGTCCTTCGAGCAGTCGGCCTTTGGTCAATTAATATCGATGCTTCATTGGTCGGTCGTGAGACGAAGCAGCCAATTAACGGATAAACTTTTGCGTCTTCTGTCGTTGATTTCAATTGGATTGACGGAAGTTAATTCGTTCAGACGTCAAGACGTGGCAAAGAACAAAAAAACAGAACCGAGCAAGGAACACAGCGTCGCCGCTCCCGAGGGTCACCTTCGTCTGGCGGTTCAAGTTCTCACGAGCAAGAGTTGTTCCGAAGAAGGACTTGAGGATGCTACCGCGTTGCTTCTCAATCTATCGCACTGTCCGGATCCGACGAGACAACTAATTCTCAAGCTATTGCTCGAAGGAGCCATGGAACTTGCGAAAATGGTTTGCGAGCACATAAATGATCTTATGATGGAGCTTAAAGTTCTTAACCGAGAATTAAGACGAAGAAACTCGTTGGAGGATCAACCATCCACGAGTACCGGTGGATCGAGCCGAGGAACTCTTCTGGACAGGTAATCCAGATCGATTCGCAAAAATAATTCATTTTATTTACAATATTTATAATTATTGTTTAAACATTTCCAAATTAGATTTACCCACGATAGTGTCATCGTGACGGCCCCGAGCAAAGTAAAAGCTGGCACTGATCTACAGTTACCATCGATGAGTGCACTCGTCAGTAAAACATCTAGTCAGGCTTTCTTTTTGCGAATACTTAAAGTCATTGTACAAATAAGAGAGGCGGTTCGATTGGCCAACAAGAAAAAGAGCGAATCAGCCGCAACGACGGCCAATTCTTCGTCGACCACGACGGCACCCAAAAACACTGCGACAGCAGCAACGCCGACGGTTCGTCCACCTGCGATGGGAACTGCGATGGAAACTGCTGTTGCTAATCCAGTCGCAGGATCAAGTAAGTTGAACGAATGTCGCAAATATTAATTTCTGGTATTTTCTTTTTTTTTACTAAAAATTATAATTTTTCAAATCAACAGTTGGCGAAGAAAACGCACCGGTCGACAATGTTGCGATGGACACAGCTCAAGCAACCACCGCGCAAGCCGAAGCTCCCGAAGCAACGTTTTCCCAAAACGGTTAGTATTCTATAAAGAAAAAAAAAATTATTTTACCGATCATTGAAATATTTTTTATTTATTGAAAAAAAATATGTTTATATTTATATAGTAGAGGATGAGAATCCGGTACTTCCACTTCTCAGTGAGAGTCTTGTGTTGGACAATCTATGGGAAACTCTGAGCGCCTGTTTGTTGGAATTGGAACACACGCCCGACCATCACGCTGTTCTCGTTCTGCAACCGGCCGTCGAGGCTTTCTTCTTGGTACACTCGTCCTCGAGCACAGCGTCGCGGGAGCGCAGCAATGAAGGCAACGCTGAAACTCGCGAAGTTGTTCCAGACATGGCGCCAGTCTCGCCGATTTATTCCGACAGCGAGGGAACATCGCAACCCGAGGCTGCGAACAATACCTCGTGGGACATTACCTCGACACCTCACAAGACCTTACCGTCCGATCAAATAAAGTTCCTCAAATTTGCAGGTAAGTTTGTTATATCATTCATCACGAGTACCTTCATTATTTTCGTGATTACAAGAAAAAAAACGCAATATTCGAAATTTCTCGTTGCAGAAACGCACAGAACGGTCCTGAATCAGATACTTCGGCAAACGACGACTCACCTTGCCGACGGGCCTTTCTCCGTGCTCGTGGATCACACTCGAGTCTTGGACTTTGACGTCAAGAGACGTTACTTCAGAACTGAGCTTGAAAGAATGGACGAAGGTATAAGACGCGAGGAGCTCGCTGTCCACGTTCGCAGGAGTCACGTGTTCGAGGACTCCTTCCGGGAACTTCATCGTCGAAACGCAGACGACTGGAAAAATCGTTTCTACATCGTATTTGAGGGTATGCATTGCAAATCAATTGATAATTCATGTAAATTTCACTAAATTCAATATAAAATACTTAATTTGCAGGTGAGGAGGGACAGGACGCTGGTGGTCTTCTTAGAGAATGGTATGTCATAATCTCAAGGGAGATCTTCAATCCTATGTACGCCCTCTTCACGGTCAGTCCTGGAGATCGTGTCACATATATGATCAACTCGTCATCTCACTGCAATCCAAACCACCTCTGCTACTATAAATTCGTCGGTCGTGTTATTGGTAAGAATTGTTAATTTTGGCTTTATTTTCAGTTCTAATTTACACTTATTCAAAATAATACTTTTTCTTTTAGCCAAAGCAATCTACGACAACAAACTGCTGGAATGTTACTTCACAAGAAGTTTCTACAAACACATTCTTGGCATATTGGTAAAGCACACTGACATGGAAAGTGAAGACTATAGTTTCTACAAAGGCCTTGTTTATCTTACTGAGCACAATATATCTGAACTCGGTTACGAGCTCACATTTTCCGCAGAGGTATGAAAATATTTATTGAACAATGTAAACTGTAAACTATTTCAATCCTTAATTTCGATTTTTTTACGATTTTTAGGTCAACGAGTTTGGTGTGAACGATGTACGAGATTTGATACCAAATGGACGCAATATTATCGTCACGGAAGAAACCAAGCTTGAATACATTAGGCTCGTCTGTCAAATGAAAATGACTGGAGCTATACGAAAACAGTAATATTCATTATTTCTACATATTTTACTTACCTGTAAAAACTATTTTTTCTAAAAATTGTGTGCATTGACAGGCTGAACGCATTCTTGGATGGTTTCTACGATATAATACCAAAACGACTGATTTCGATATTCAATGAGCAAGAACTCGAGCTATTGATCAGCGGTTTGCCAAACGTCGACATCGAAGATCTCAGGACTAATACAGAATATCATAAATACAGTCCGACGTCGTTGCAGGTAAAATACAATGAGTATCAAATTGAAGCAAAAAGTTGATGAAATTTTGTGTACCAAGCATTAAATAAATTTTCTCCTAACAGATCCAATGGTTCTGGCGTGCCCTGCGTGGCTTCGATCAGGCAGATCGTGCAAAGTTCTTGCAGTTTGTTACTGGTACGTCAAAGGTGCCTTTGCAAGGATTCGAGGCGCTAGAAGGTATGAATGGTGTACAAAAATTCCAAATTCACCGAGACGACAGATCAACCGATCGGTTACCTTCGGCTCACACATGGTTAGTTTTTTCTTAATTAAATTTATAACTGAATGTATGGTTAGACGAGAATCAGCCATACTTACTGGATAATAATTTTTCAGTTTCAATCAACTCGACTTGCCAGTGTACGAGACGTATGACAAGCTGCGCAGCAATTTACTTAAAGCGATTCACGAGTGCAGCGAGGGCTTCGGGTTTGCGTAAATACGGATTAGTGGCTATCATTTTTAATGCATAAGATTTATCGATCCGAGAGAGGTAAAAAATAGGCAAGGAAGACAAAAAATAAAAAAAAGCAAAATAAAGAATTTTACGCGTGTCCGGTTTCTATTTAATGGACAAGTTTGTGAGTACAGACAGTCTCGCAAATTCCCTCTGATCCGCCAATAGTCCGAAAGAGGAAAAAATATGAGTGAACAAGAGGATAACAATATCTACGAAGAATGCGCGAAACTTTCAGTGTTTCAGAAAATCGCTGACCTACCGGTATCGCGTGACCAAAATTCGATCGAATTGTACACATAATCTTCACGCATGTATGTATATACTATATTGTAATCAAGTTAAATTGTAATTTAACCATTAATCAACTTACGACGCTACCGCTATCCGAATGTCAGAGTTTATTTTGTTCAGATGAATCACGATGATAACGCTAGAGCTTAATCCATGATTCAGAGCAGATCGCGAGAGCTCGTAACGTGTCGTTTCAATTGAGACTCGTATGTGCAAAAGTGTGGGTACTGATATGAAACTGGAGAAGATAAAGCTAATGAATCCACGTATAAGTGTAATAAGTAGGCATCTTGGCACGAACGAGTGGCAAAGGGAGGGATTACTATAAGTCAGAAAATACAAATACGTAATATACCGTGCTTGAAATTGATCAGTGACGAAATATACACAATCACGTAACCGGTTCGATAGCTAGAATAGTGCGCCGGGCGGAGTCACACAAGAATAGACTAAAAAATGGAAAATTGGATTAAAAAAAAACCGAGTCGATCGTAAACCATCTTTGTCGTGACAATGCGTATTTAACTTTTCGTGAAAGCTTTGCAAGAACGAAACCGAGGGTCACTGAAACGCGAGCGAGAAAGATAAGTAGAAAAGAATGGACGAATGATTGCAGATGTGTGTGAACTGTGAAAGATTGAGATAAATAAAAGAAAAAAAAAACGAGACAGCGAAGAGCCTAATAATAGATGAAATAAAAAAGAAAACAAACAAATAACAATATCTACATTACGAACGATATCCTGTCCCCGACAGACGTATGGTTGTACACTATTAGTATTAATAATTATAACTAATTTGTAATGCATAATAATACTTTTTAAGCAATATCATTTTACTATTAAACTTTCGAAATGTGATGTTAAACGAAACAAGCAAAAAAAAATTGAAATTGTAATTCTTTTTCCCTCAATTCTAAATAAAGTTTACAGTTGAGACGAACATCGCGATTTATCAGATTAGATGAGGCAAAGAAAAATTCGAAAAGGCGAATAATTCGATAAATGATATGCACATACTATAATGTCGCTTGATTATGGGGCCCCTCCCTTTGGAAATTGTTATGAGGTTGTTGTTTAAGAATCTCCGAAATAAACTAATGTTGCGTCTCTTATAAATTTTTGATTCTACACGTTGTGACGCCTTTCCCGAAAGAGAAACGAGGAAACAATTTTTACGCGGCTCGAAACACTTGCTGATTATTTCTTAAGCTTTTGTGGGAAATAATGCATTTTGTTTAACAAGAAAATATATATTTCAGATTTACAATTACAACGTGTTGTTCAATATTATAATCAAAGTCTTTTATTGTTCCCAGTATGCACGCACGGTCCCTACTGACTGTAGAGACCTACCCACAAGTGGAAACAACAGGCATTCACGAAACCCTCGACTAGGCTGTACACTTCATTCACACTGAAAGGTGTTACCGTTGCTTCGGCGGATTTTCGATAAACAGCGTTCAATTCCTTGAAAAGAAGAAATGAGGTTCAAATTAGATACGCGAAAGATATAAATACATAAATAAAACAAATAAAAGTGTTTACTCACGCCTCGTGACGTTTGAAGATCTATGGTTAGCATCATAAAGGCTTGAAGATAGCTTGGATGTAAGATTAGATGATGAGTTACCGTGCCGTCTTGATTATTGAATTGCTTGTGGTGCTCCTGATATTTGTTCTGTAAAACCTTGGCCAGTCCTTGATACCACGAGATCGGTTGATTCACGAGGGGAGTCAGTCTCGAATCGATCGAGGACAGAGGCTCGACTCGGGCCAACGATCGCAGTTCCGTGAATTCCGTGTAATTCATCGTAGATTTGTTCTCTAGAAGTTTGTTCCACAATAAATGAGTTCTGCAATGCAAACTTCCCCGCTCTATCATGTCGACGATATGTTCTCTTGCGGCACGAGCTTGAGTTATGATCAGTTGCTGCATGAGTTGCTCGTGCGACGAATAATATCCGAGATAATTTATCGATTCCTGACGAATTTGACCAGGATGAGGAGAACTCGTCGTTTCCGGAGTCACCGAAGGTCCAGCGGCGTTTTGTATGAGGGAATTCGGAACGGGTGGTGGAGTTGGTGCGATCGATTGACAAGTCCCGTCTCTCTCGTCTTCCGGCCACGAATTTTCGCACTTTATCGAATCCATAGACTCATGACTGTCTTCGCTCAAACCGGCCAAATTACCTTCCGCCGTTGAATTTTTCCTAATTTGGCACGTCTGAGAATTAGAATTGCCCTCGAGAAAACTGTCACTCTGGGAACTCGTTTCCGATCTCTCGAGATTGTAAACTGTTCGGAATTTTCCAAGCTTGTTGCTCTCGACTTCCCTCTTCGGATACAATTCTCTCTTGCTCATCAGCATCAGATAATACTTCAACATTATCTCCGATTTCTCGATGCTCGCCGGTTGCTCGACTCTCGAGACGATCAGAGCTATGTCGTAGTCGTCCGTGTACTTTGTATCCTGAGAGTCGCAATAACTGACTAGAGAAGTGCTCTGCAAACGCACGAGAACGTACTCGCTGTCGTGAGAATCCAGAGTCTCGTTAGCCATTCCCAAAACTTGCATTCCATAAGTTTTCTCGTGTGAAAGCAGATACGAGTAGAGAGTTTGAGCCGGAGTCGTGATATTATTCACGACAACCGAATCTGCAAAAAAAAAATGAAAATAAATTAATATTTTCTCAATGCATTGTATAAATAAAAGTATTTTATGGGACTCACCGCTATAAACGAGATTTCTCGCATAGTTCGGTGCTTTGCTGTAATATTTCACAAAATCGTCCAAAAATCGAGTCAGATGGTAACCATGTTGCAACGACCATTGGCTCGTTCCGGCGATGTAAGAATAAATACATCGAAGATGAAAATCGTAGGTGAAAGAGTGAAGATGCATATTAACTTTTATTTTATCACAGGCATCGACGAAGCTTAGCATGAACTGGAAATGAGATAACAATAAAAATCACATATGATGATCACAGACAGATCGAAATAAAATCGAAAAAATAAATTTATCGTTTACCTGATTCACTAAAGCGCTGCTTGCTTTCGTTTGCAGCCGACTACACTCAACGATGCGAAGTTTCGAGGTGAAAAAAGGCTCGGCGAGATGAAGCTCAAAAAGAAGAACACCACCGAGCATTGATTTTTTTAAATAGCAAGTCTGATTAGGATTTTGCTCCGAGTTACTGAAAAATACAACAAATAAGAATCATATGAGTTATGTAACGTCTAGATATAAAATTTTCAGTTGAATTTACTAACTTTTGTCGACCCTCGTCAATGTGGACTGGATTGAAGCCCAAAACTTCAAGATATTGTTTGTACTCTGTGAGTATCGAGGCGCACAGCTGCTGATGCCAAGCAGTAAGAATACTGTCAGCGCTATTCGCCCCGCTCGTACTTTTCCAAGGACTCTGGGATTGTTGTCCAACAGTTGTTGGATAGGCTGAGGAGACCGGGGTCAAAGAATGATCTCGTGTTGCTGCCGATTGTAATCTCCATTGCGGTAAGAACAAAAGTGGCGTGTGACAGTAGTGAATGAGACGAGAATGTTGCTTGAATGCGCAGAGGTTGACGGAAGATATTGGGATATTCGGTCCTGAACTTCGGTTTTGCCACATCGCGTACAATCTTGTTAGTTCCTCTGTAAAGGAAATAAAATGTATTAGAAGTGTGGACTAAAATGTATTAGAAGTGTGTACTGTACACTCGATATAGAATTATTCGTGTAAATGCAAACACCTTTTGATTTTTTTTCCCGCTGTTGAACATCGTAAAGATCGTAAGCGGCTTTAACTACAGGATCGGTGAGATTCGGTGGATAGTGAGGACACGGTTTGGCATCTCTCAACGCTTGGCCAGCGACTCGGTCCCAGCAGTGCTGATTTGGTCCTACCTTTCCCAAGGCTCGATTTCCGGCACGTGTCCACTCCTTTCCATCGATCGATGAGGTGTGAACAAATTTCCCGAGACTTTCGATATCCACCAGCTGACAGTACTGCGATCCACTCTCGTCTCTTCGATAAGGCTGCAACGGTTGATGGTGGAATATTCCCAATTTCTGCATTATTATATTCGTGAACAGGGTCGATCTCGCTGACAGCCATATACCCAGATTAGTCGCTTGTTTGATAAGTTTTTCCGATCTCTCCTTCGACCAGTTGTACATGTAGAGCACAAACTACGAGCAAATAAATTTTTTTGTAAAAAATAGAAAAATAATTTTAAAAATAAGCATTTTTTTTCTTTGACACTTACACTGTCATTCTGTACTTTAGCAAGCAACAATCGTTGTCTTGGGATAAATATTGATTCTTGTATCAACGGGTTAAACTTCTGCAATAGTTTTTGATCTGAAAAATGACGCTTGATAGTACGATCAATGTTTTTTTTTCACTTATTGCAGGAATTTGAAAAATGTACCTTTAGGAATGAGTATTTCAGGCTTGATATTTTTATCAGATGTGGATTTCCATTGTTGCAAATTGCGTGCAATGACTATCGACTTCATGTACGTCTCTCGAGTCTCTTTGGTAAAATCGCAAGGTACGTAGATGAGGGGCTGAACAGTGCCATCAGTTGTAAGGACAGTGGTACACTTTTTTTCGTCACGTACAGAAATTTCGCTCAGATTGAAAGCCAGCATACCATCCGGTGACATCTGTTCGTCGATTACGAAGGGTTGACGACTACGAAGAACGTAAGCGCGCGTGAATGTGTCCGGAGCGTTCGTACGCACGAGATTTTGAAGTTCTTTGACGGTAGTTGAAATTGGATGTCTATTCGGAAGATTGACAACGTGTTTTTTTACCGATGACACTCCCATCTCCAGAGCGAACTGAAACCAATGTGCCATCGTCGTGTGATAAATTTCGTGGAGAATTCCATCCTCTCCCGATTCGAGACTACTAAATTCCTCAGTCGAGCTCGCAGAAGTTGTCGGCTCGGGATTTCTTTCGCACTCTGATTTTTCATCAGTCATCGATGGTATCGTTAGGGCGGTTGGTAAGAGATTATACTCCGTAATGAGATCCCAAGTTGCGTGTTTTATTGCGGCGCACAATTTATCGACGAGAGTCTCCAAATTGACTCTTCCCTGCTTCCAGATGCGAAATTCGATGGGAGCTCCGGGCACGGAGGAGGCTCGATTCGCCCCTTCGTACGACGACGTCGAGACGATAGTTTCGAAATCCTGAATTCTAAGAAACGCTGGGAAATTTTGTTTCTCCTCGAGCGAGCTCTCGAAGTGAGAATCAGCGATGGCAAGAGCTATGCAAGCGATTCCACGACTTCCGCTCGAATGACTCTGATTGTAGAGAAATATATCGTTTTCCGCGACTCGGAGACTCGAGCCTTCGGGTTGGGAATAATCTTGCAAGTGGTAGTGAGCACGAGGATCCGTGTATTTCGGTATGTACAAAAATTGAAGAATGTTCTGTCGCAAATAATAAGCGAGCGCGTCCATGTGAGGCAAACAGTGAGGCTGGACCGATAATTGTATGTAGTTCTCAGGAGGCCTGTACGGTTTTTGAATAAAGTGCACATCGGCTGGCGTCAATTTGCACATTGGATTACGAGCGAGCATCACCGACAGGACTTCCAAAACGGCGTCGTCCAGTCTATTTTGCAGAACTTGCACCAATTCCCTTTTTATCTCCATTCCAGGTTCTGAAATACCGTGAACGACGAGTACAATGGAGTCGTCGGATTTGCTCAGATAATCGGAGTCCTTCTCGCCGAAGGAGCGAACTCGCGGCCTGGTGTCCACAGACTTGGTCTGATCGACGCGGAGACTCGTGCCTCGGGCTTGAGAGAGCGAAGCGACACTGTTGCTTCGCGAGACCATCAGACGCTCGTCGCTCTCAGAGAGTTTGTTCTGCAGCGGTTTTCCGTTGCTCGTTTGTTCATGGAGTCTAAGATAAAAAACGTTCGCCTTGTTCTCGCGATAAACGAACATGTTGTTTCGGTTGTTTACTGAGAAACGATTCAATACGCCGTGCAGGGCTTTTATTCCCCTCGAGAGTCCAGATCGACCGGGACCCGTTTTCAAGTGTGGGTGCAGGCAAAACGTCACTTCCCAGACGCCTGGACAGCGAAACATGCCTGGTGTCATGTTCGAAGCGTTCTCATTGTTGGGAATCAAGGCTGCAGAATCGTTATTCGATTCACCACGCCACGAGGTATCGTCCTGAGACTCTGCTTCCAACAGAGGATCACAGTTTCTCGTATCGTGCAAACTCTCGAGCAATAGATACTGATTCACTCGACGACATATCGCCGTTATCTGGGCTACTACCATTTTTTGTACTTGCCGATAACGATCCACCTTGGAGGAAACGAACTCGAGGAACCTGTATTTTATCATTAATTTATTAAGTGAAAGTATTTACAATAATTAAAGATACCTGGAAATAAACGCAGTACAAAATTTACGAACCTACAGTGAAAATAAACATCAACGTGATCGTTCTCGACTTGAAGAATGAGCCAAAAATTTGGCAAAAGAGTTCTGTGCTCGTCGAGATCATCGAGCCAATTGCAATCGTCTTCAGAATTGCTGCTGTCACCTTCGTAGCCATCGTCCGTACCAGGATGACCATCGCCGATGCTCGAAATTTCCGAATTACAGCCAGGAGGATCGCCGGAATCCTGTTTGCTTGTTCGACTATTGGCATCATGAGATGTACTCGCAGGGTCGTCCATATCGAGGAATATTCCAGCTGTGCCAAATGAAATTAATGAAACATTTGAAAAATGGAATTCAATAGGCGAGTTCACTTTCTACGAGCTTACATTTATCTTCCTTTCCTAACTGTTCGTCATTCTCAGTTTTTAATCCCTGGCCGGATTCCTCTTGGAAATGTAGCTCCGATTGAACTGGATTTTTGACTAGATAAAAATAATTCGGTGTTTTTCGAATGCAGTAACGATCAATCTGCAAGTTCTTGAGTTCCTCATAAAATTTGGGAGCGCTGTTTTTCGACGGGTACACAAACTGGAGCGAAACCTTGTCCTTGTGACAGCTGGTACGATCGTTCGAGTCAGAGACGTGCTGGGCGACAAATTTGAGCGTCTCCTCGGTTGGTGGAAACTTGTCGAGAAGAGCAGTCGCCGTCTCGTCCTTGAGAAGCCACTCTATTTCCGACGTGAGATTCGTAATCGCGTGATGCTGATGCAACGGCAAATGATCGATTCTCTCTCTGGCTGGTTCATTTTCAGAGATTTGCGTCTCATTGCCTGGACTGCTTTCACTCTCAGTTCTTGGAGTTCCGACCGGAGAAACGCTGCGATAAGAAGTCGTTCTCAGAGCCCCGCCACCACGCTCCAAATTTATCTCCAATACTTCCTTCGGAAGATTCAGGCATATTATGTCCAGAGTTATTTTCAAGTCTTTCGAATCGCAGTCGAGGTAATCGTCGAGACATTGACGTATTTCTGCAAGACAGGTGGGCAGCAATTTCACGGGGATGCTCGAGAGAGTCGACCTAACGTGAACCGAGCAACTCAGTTGTAAAAAAAGTGGTTGCTCTTTGGCTCTGCTTATGTCTTCTCGTAAATCGCTTATCAACGACTCGGTTGAATCGTAACACGCTCTCTTAGACTCGTCGTGTGATACATTCGATACCGGCCAAGTCGCGTTCGTCACTTGGTTCGCTTTGCCAGCTAGATTTTCCATTTTACAGTCGATCGTCTCCGAGTGAAAGGTGAATCCTTCGATATCGTCCTCGCTGTCGGATCTCTGATAATCTATTTGATCCTGCAATTTTTTCAAATTTTATTTAACACGCGATTTATTTATTTCTCAGAAGTATTCGGCGGTTAAGATTTCTAACCAGTCTGTATATGTTGTGAGATGGTGAGCAGTAATAAAACTCTGGATGTGCCGGAACAGGCTCAAAAGCTACAGTTATTATCCTACGAAATTTTTCTTTTATAAGATTGTGCAGAGGTTGAGCATCGGCGCAAATGGAACTTGAGAGATTGGCGCTCCATTCGGGATTCGCCGGATTTCCGAAATGTCTGCACACCGTTCTCAAGTAGTCTGTTATATTTATCTCGATGAGAGCCTCTTCGCACTGTTCGACAGCGGCTTCCATGTCTTCGTAAGATAGCGGCAATTGCATTGCTAGGGACGTGTAAACAGCAACGACGTAGCAATGACAATGCGCGAGACTCAGCAATTTGCAATGTTCCATCAAACTTCGCTGATCTGTAAAAGATCCAAATTAGAAAAATTATGAACATTTCGGAATAAATTTCGCAATCGTTTGGAAATTACCGCTGGACAAATTGTCAGAATCTTCGCTCTTCGGCTCGGGGGAAGTCGGCTTGGCATCGTTTCCCGTTTTAAGATTCACATACTCCTCGCGCACTTGCTCGCCGAGAGTGAATGTGTGATCTTCGTAAGTATCTTTAATTCTCGAAGACTGCGCTTTGTTGACGAGAACTTCGATGAGCAACGAGAGCGAGCAGTCGTAGACGTAAATCGGGAGCACGAGCCGTGGTTTTGCGCTGTTCGCGACAAAATTCCGTCGTCTCTCCAATTTCGGCGTACTCTCAGCCGTCGTCGTTAAACTGGAGACATTTACTTCAAAATCGTTCATGGACTGATTGCTCAAGACTCTGCACTTTCTCGAGCTTTCGGGAGACGACGAAACATTGTTCGGATTCTCTACCAAATTTTTGCGTATCGGCGTTAAAGCTTCCAGCAGGTCGTTCGTCTTCTCGAGCGTGATTACATCTTCCTCGACATCACAGGACATCATTGACTTGACGTCCTTGTCCGAGGCGGGAATCATCGTGACGATGACATGAGTCACGCTCACGCCCTTCACGAAGCATCTCCACCGGATCCCGTTTCTGATTTTCTCATCTGCAAATATTTACAACTAGCTTATTATTCTGTAATAATTTTTCATCAATCTTTCAAGACGCTTGCGAATAAAATGTATCTAGACTTTTTTTCTGTATCATCATCGATTACGCTATCGGAATTTTTAAAGCGATTGGACTCTATCATTATCTGAATCGATCAGGTCCTCGTTTATCTCGAAGCATTCTCGTCAGCGAATTATAATCACAGTTGGCAGGGCGGTACCTATGAATGGGGAAAAAGGCAGCGAAGGTCCATCGTCGCGAGGCCTCGCTAGCAACATTTCCGTGAATCTCTGAGATTCCCGATCGCTGAGTATAACTTCCTTGTTGTGCAGCCGTTTCATGTGTTCTAGTAAAATGTCCATGAGGATGCTATTGGCATTGGCTCTCTCCTCATCCGCGTAACTCGGCCCTGACAATATAAAATATCCGAATGGAGTTGATTCGATCTTTTACCACAGTGAAAAATAATTGAATGACTTTTTAGCGAGCTTTAATTCCGAAAAATAAAGTCTAACCGTCGGCGAACATGGAGTAAAGAAGTTCAGCCTGGTGGCATTTTGGCAGTATGCTTAGCGTATCGAAATTGAAAGACATGGGATGGATTCTTTGATCTGTAGCTGGGAGACCCTCCAGCAGACCCTCGGACGTTGCTGATTGCCTGGAAAATCTGTTGCCCGAGAGCCAACCATTTTGGGAGTACTGTGATCTTTGGTACTGGAACCCATAATTCATTTCAGAATTACTTTCGCTTGGCTCGACCTGACTGAGCAAACTCAGATACTCCAGAGTCAGAAGCGCGTTGATGCATTCTTCGTCGAAGAGCGATATCTGTGGAACATTTTTAATAAAAAAAAAGACAAATAAAACGAAGAAAAACAAATAAACTTTATTTTAATGAGAATTTATTTATGAAATAAAAAAATACATGCGTTTTTACAATTTTTCGTTAGACAATACAGTTTCATGATAATTGCACAATTTGCATCCGTCGTCGATAAAATTTGGTAATCTCGATGACAGTTAGGTATCAGGAATAAGTTGGAGGAGTAGAATCTCGCTTTAATACGAAGCGTAGAGACCACTTCTCCACTTGAACCATGACACCTTCATCGAATAAACGTGTTCAATATTTTTATCAGCGATACATAATCCACAATTGGTTCGCGTTCCCAGAGGAGAATCGAGAATCGACGCTTCGCCGAACCACCTCGAGCTGGAAGAGTTAGATCTGACAAGTACCCAAATGCGAGGCTAAATCGATGCCTAAATCTTAACTTCCAACTCAAGGCTGAACGGTCATCCCAGAGCCAAAAGTAAAAGCGAAATTTCATCCTGGCACAAAACAAACGACGACGGCGACGACGAATAAGTCTATCACGACTTCGGACTTTGTTCACTAAACACCGAAATGATTTCGCAGAAAGTGAGTGAAAACAGGAAAAATAAAATCCCAACGATCGCGCTTAAATTCGAGTACTCGATACTTGCGACTGTGTTTGAAAAAAAAAAATCTAATTTGCGAAAATAATGAAAAAAAAAATAGAAAATGGTAAGACCGCACTGGGATTTCCGAAGATATATTTTTCTTTGTGCTCGAGAAATAAAACCGGATGGAGGAGGGAAGAGACGTGCGATCGTCACGAAAAGAGATGCGACACTGAGAGTTTGTTCTCGCGTGAATGTGTGATACAATGCGATATACTAGCGGGCCCAGGAGACAAGCTGGGCCCTATATATACCTGAGAGGAGTGTGACTGATAGGCGAACCCCGTGCTGGGTCCCTCATCGATATCCAAGCCCCACCCTGATAACGATAACCACGTACACGCTCGCGATAAACGCGTCAACGTTGCGATCGCACAAGCGACCCTGACAGCAGGGTTTTTTCGGTAATCGCCAGCGGATATTTGCACTCGAAATTTCACCTCCCGCGACAGCGAGAATATTTGACGAATTGAAGTACGAAATGACGACTCTTCCCTCTTCCTATTTTTTTCATTTCTTGGACGTATGACGAGACCAGCGGTGATCCGATAAACGGGATGAATCCGAGAAAAATCTCTAGAAGCTGATCGCGCTAATTTTCTCACTATCTCTGCGCCGAGCGCTCGTTCAGAATACCGTCGGCATAGTTGGCAGAGAGTTTCACCTGCGAAAAGGTGAGACGGGAGGGAGGTGAAGCGAGATATCTCCGCGTCGATCGACACCGGACGAAAATATTCAAGATAACGCTGCAGAGAGACACATTACGCAATTTCTCTTCAAACGGTACCGCGCATATATATTTCAGGACTAAAGTCTGTCGTCCGAGTGACTCGAGCGATATTGAAAAATTGGAGCGTGAAACGGTACGCTTTTCGGCGACGAACCTTGGAGCGAATCATTTGAGATTTTTCCCCGTGCCGAGGCACAAAGACTCTGATCGATCGCGATAAGAGAGAATTTCTGGAAATAATTGTCGAATTGTATCGCGTCGAGTGGTAGAAGCGACGCGAGCGCGACGCGAGACAATCTTTTTCTCGGTAATCTCTGACCAATGTTTGTCGAGCGAGATAGAGGATAGAAGCCCCCGAGAGCCTCGACAAAATAAACCACTTGAGAAAAGAGCTCGTAGCCTATTCTCGTATACGGAGGATAAACTTTTTATGTTGGCTGATTACGGGAAAAAACGGTATATCAGTGCCCGCACGAGATAAGCGGAGCCGCAGGTACAGAGCGTTGTAAGGAATTGGAAACTTTTTTTCGGATAAAAAAATATGCCCGGGCCTTCCTTCCTTCTCTCCCTCTCGCTGGAACGATGTAAACTCTCGGTGAACAACTCGGCGAGATATACAGGTGAAATGATGGAGCGATTCGGAGGAAACGTCGGCCCCGATCGTGTCACCTCTTTTTCACGATACCGAAAAGCGTCTCCACCCTTTTTCAGAATGTTGACTCGACCACGACGTGCCTGTACGGTTCTCCGAAAAAAAATTTCATTCTTTAATGACATCGACGAAAACGAATTTCGTGCGATACGACGTAATAACTTGTTTTTAGAATTATCAGATTTTTGGGATAACAGTAAAATAGGAGACGGGCATAATTGGCCAGATTATAAATTCCACTTGACGATATTTCTGATAAGATTCGTGAAAGATAGAAATAGCCAATAAACTCCATGTAATATTTTATCCGAATAAAATTTGTGAGTCTAAAAAATCAGGATCAACGAGACGAAGCTGATTCTTCGTTTTGGGAAAAATAAGAAAATGGGAACTTCCTTCTTCGAACGGGTCACGCGAGTTCACAGAACGAAACGATTCTCGATCATCGCGTTCGTGTTTGCACGAGTATTGATCCTAGATATCTTATCAGCGAAAGTACCTGAGGTTTTAAGAATACGTAGAAAATCTTATCGATTCGAGCCAACTCCAGGATAAACGTCGAACTTTCGTCGATGATCGATCAATCACGCGAAATAATAACGTTATCGATGACGGATGCAATGCCAGAGACCAAAAATTTAATTCAATTTATTTCGTAAGAAATCAAAAAAAATTACTTACCGATTCGGGCAGGTGATAATAGGAAAGATTGTGCATGTAAGAGGCTGTTGGTTGAGCCGGCAATTTCGTTCGTCCGCATTGTGGCTCGATCCAAACTTCCGTGACTATTTGAAAATCGCCGCTCCCCTCGTTTTCTTCGTTCCCAATTTCACTGTCACCTGTTTCTGTATTATTTAGAACGTTTAAATTTTCTACTCAGAGCGATAATGACAATAATTTCAATAAATTATTAAATTATTGAACCTTCGTCAGTTTCGTTGCATGAATCGCTCTCGCGATCGAGAGTAGGATTCGTTATCACATGAGGAGGGAACAAAATGTACTGTATGGTGCACGAATTGATACAATTATCGGTAGAGCCTTGCATTTGCACCTCCAGTACCATATTTATTATCCCGGCCGACGAGTAAGCAAAACTGAATCCTTCCGCCAAACGCATCCTGCAAAAAATTCGATAAATTGTTCATTCACTTTGCGGGAAAAAATTTGACAGGCGAAGCTTACATTTTGTTTTTTTTTTCGACATAAGTCACTGTTTTTAGGATACCTACTTAGTAATTGTGGAAAGTATCCTGGCGATAGCTGTGGTATTTAGTCGAGGTAGGACGATCGCAGGAATCGTTCGGACCAAAGGTTTTTTAACGTTCCACAGCCATCGACTGTGGTACAGATATCTAGACAGGGTGGTGGTGAGAATACCACCAGGAATTTGCGTACCTCCGACTGGCACGGGTTGGGTACCGTCAGGAAAAACAACAGTGTTGAGATCCATCGGCATACGCTCGTATCTTATGAGAATTCTCTCGAGAGCCTTGTGAATAATGGCGCAACAGGGTGTCTCGTTTTGCTCGGTCGGCCGATTCGGAAGGGTGAGTTTCGAGAGTCTGTCCAGTAAATCGACAACGACATTGTGACGAACTACTCCTTCGGTGCCGCCGGAAAATGCGACGTTTAAAACGACGCAAAGAGCCTTGCAATTTATCCGTATTACCGAGAACGATACGGGTGGTTTTTCAGCCTCCCGATATATAAATTGAACGTAAGTGTGATTCTCGACGAGAACGAAGGTCGACCAATTTTTCAACATCGCGTACAGTACTGCGGCTGCTTGGCGACATTGAACGCACTGAAATCTTCCGCTCTGATTGGCTTGGTGAAGGTACTTGGGTAGAGGCCTGTCGTGGGACAAGATCAGTGTTATTTTTTGGGAATGCATCCATCGTGCCCACTGTGGAGGGTCCAAAGAAACAACCGGCTGCCAGATTTTACCAAATTGCGGACACGCAGCTTCGCTATAAAATTTTGAAAAATATCGTAAAAAATATATAGGTATCTACACATAAAATTGAAAAAATATTTTTTGACGAATACCTCAACTGTACTGCATTACCAGCCGTGGGATAAGACGGCAGATAAAAAACTGGCATGCCGCTTCTGATAGTATCCGAAACATTGTACCAGGTCCATCCGAACTCGGGAAACCAGCTGAAATGAGCAAGCATATTGTCGCTCTCGGTAAGTGCCGTGAGGGTCGACCAAAAGCGTGAAACTACGTTTTGCCGATACTGAGACTTGAGAGGTTTTTTTGAGAGGCACGTGATGTCGTGGAGGAACTCGTATGGAGCTGTAAAAATCGAAAATGGAGCACATAATATGTATACATTTTCGTTTCTGATCATTATTTGCAATAATTACCTTCAATAGTGATCGTGTATTGCACTGTATTCGGTGAGGCGAGGGATTTTGAAGGCCAAGAAGTCGAAACCAGGTATTCGAGGTAAACGTGACTCTTCCAGGGTAGAATGAAACAAATTTCAAGCAAGCCATCCCTTATGGCAACTCTCTTGATAAGATAGCCGTCTCGTAATCGACAGCACAGCAAGCTGCTGAGAGTGCACGTAACTTTGTCGTCGATCTGCTTTTTTCTCAATAACTGGGGCCTCTGATTACCGTAGAAGAGTGAATTTCCGGTATGCCAAACGTTGAGTGCGGCCGAGGGCACGCAATTTTCGTTTCGATACAGTTGCCAGCAGAGAAAATTGCGATGGTACATATTCATCTCTCCACCGAATGACGGTGTCTGGAAAATTTGGAAAAATGTTCAAAATAAAGGGGCATTTATCATTTTTTAGGAGAATGAGGGATAATTCAGACACACATACGTCTTGCGGGACATAGGGCATGTAAGTACCGAGTGTCGCGGTTGCAATAAAGCATAACAAGTCTTGATAGGGTACAAGGCCGTTTGCGCAATGCGGGTGATAAGAACTGCCGAGATGGATAAAACTGCAAGCGACTGTCGCTGCTCGGAGTTGCTGAACAACCGAGTCGAGAACGTGAATATCCGTTACACCAACGATACCATCCGATATCACGATTAAATCTGCAATTAGAATCGATGAGAAAAAGAATCGAAAAAAAATCGACAGAGTCTTGGAAAAATTTCACTCACGGGCGCAACTGTGCTCCGGGAGAAGCGTGAGAGCCAGCATTCCGTATCGCAGCATGTTTATAAAACTTGCTTCCGGAGAAACCATATTGACGTTCATCAACGAAGACGGGGCGTTTATTCCCATGTTGCTGCTAGTTTCCTCAAAAAGTCCGCCAACAAGTTGATCACTGTCGGCTCTCAAAGTTTCCAATTGTTGATTAGCCATGGCAGTCGCTCGAGCTATCCTCTTCTCAAGGAGATGCAATTGAGTTTCAATGAATTGTAGAAGATATGAGACATTGTAGGTGTTCACCAACCAACCCTGGACCAACACTTGTTGAGCAGGGTTTGTAAAAAATGGAGTATGCACTATCACAGTGACATGAATTTCTGGTCTCATAGTACGGTCTTTGCTACCTGGAACTGTGAACTGTATTTGCAAATGAATAAATGGTTGTTGCAGAATAAAAAACATTTATAAAAAGAGAAAACTTCTGTTTCAATACTAACCGGCTTTGTAATATTTTCTAAAAAACGTTTTGTTGCCAAATAAACTTCATCTATCACAATTTCACCATGCTGAATATCCTGTGGAGGTGAAAAAAAATTACACTTATTAATAATTTATGTTGAATGAAAAATCATTTTTTTTATTGGTTCTTACTATAGACGCTTACCACTGTACCCAAAGATGGACTGAGATCCAAGCACAGAACTATTCTGTATTTGTGAGCAAGAAAAATAACACTTGTGGATTTAGTTACTTTATATTGGAACAAATAGCTAGTTTCGATAGACCATGCCAATGGTGGATTTCTTGGTAGCACAGATACAATTTCCAGCTCGGGTGTCTCTTCATTTTTTATATCCGGGAACTGGATAGAGATCACAGTTTCCAAATGTTCCAGTATCCATTGGGCTCTGACATTGCGAGAGATTGGAAAGCCTTCCTTCATCAATAAAAATACAGTAGCAGCTTCCAAGACGAGCTTCTCCTTTGGAGAATAAAAATTACATCGAGTGTGTCACAATGAAACATTCACAAGCATGTTATCTCTAAAAAAACAACTTTTTTAAAAATTCACCTCATTTTCGGGACTATCCATGATGATGATACTTTGTTCGCTATCTATAGAAAATCCTTTGTTATGATAACATGATTAGAATTTTTGCGTCAAGACATTGTTGTAGATCCAACGACGACGCTTTTTCGTATGCGCGACACGCGATCCTCTTCTTCTAACGTTTATCGTCGAACTAAGCATTTATTTAGAATGAGAGCCCCGAGATGATCTCGTATAATTGATTAACTGATAAATTAGTTATAACCTAAAAATATGGAAAGCTAGAGCAGTACGTGGCATTGAATACTTTTGAAATCTATGCTTTTCAGAATATAAGCAATACAAACAAATCCACCAACACTGTACCACTGACAGTCTGCCGCACAGCGGCACGTGGTTTATAAATGAAAATAATTAGATACGCGTAATAATCGAACAGATTTACTATTAAACTTTCTTCTATATAGCGATATGAAATTGTTGCAACAGATTTATCGTTATACGATGATAAGACATATACAGTAATAAAATTTTATTTCAAATGCGCTTGCAATATTGCATTGCTTGTCATCACATTTATGTATGTACTAAACAAGAGTTACATACATATGTATAAGTTTTAAGTGTACAGGACACTGCTTGTATCGACGGAATTTGAGATCTTAGTTTTTAGTGCTTTCCACAGATGATGCATCAGTGAAATTCTTAAATTAAAATTCGTGATGATTTTTATAGATGGTGTCTGCGGTTATATTCTCAAAACAAAAGTTTTGACTGAATTGATGATAATAACGGAGCGAAGAAACACATATGTTTCGTAAAATGACGATAGATCGTAATTTTTAAGAGACTCGTGATAATTCTCGATGTTCCCTTCAACATTGGATGATAATAAATGATTATTTTTCTTTCAAAAATAATTGTGAGTAAAATAGAGCTGGGTAACCTAGATTGCGAAGGTTATGTTTGTACAGGCTGTCGGGAGGAGGAACAAGAGTGTGCAAGATGAGACCGGGTGGAATGCTGGATGCTCGGGAGTTTGCTAAGCGAGTCAAACGATTTATCGATGGCAATTATTCGTATCGGAAAATAGTTTTATTCATTATCATCGGGGGCGCTCTGCTTCTTTACTGTGGACCTTTTGTCGCGAAATGGTTATTTTTTTCTGATAATGTGCATGTCGATAGTGAGTATCATATTCTGTACAATTCATTGAAGCATGATTAATGTAAATGCCCGAAAAAATGTTGCGTAGCGTTCGAGGAGCGCTGCATCCAGGAGAGGCTCGTCCCCTTCGCGTCTGACATCTCTCAGCAGGATGCTAACGTTCTGCACCAGCCCCCTATTGACGGGGAGCAAAGATATCTGCCGTACGTTGGAAATGGAGTATTCGGAGTGGACATAACTTCCGGCGGCTGGTTGTACATAAGACAAGGCAGAACGCTGGCCCTCCCGTTGAATTGGCAACCTCTCGTCTCTTCCGAAGAAGGCAGCTTTCGTCGTGAGGCGACGGTTACTCACTTCTTCAATGGAATTGTTCACAAATTTGAGTGCCTCAGAGAAGGATATTATCTTCACTCTCAGTATTATGCTCACAGATCTTTAGACTCTGTTTTCGTCCAAGAGGTCAACATCGTAAATCCGTCTGGTTTCTCTCGAGAGATCCCTCTCAAATTGAGCAGCAATGCTCAGTGGAACGAGTTTCAAACAAAACCCGTTCGGTAGATCACTCTCTCATTCAATATCAGTCAGCCGAGATATTCTTCGGCTCTTGCTATGTCGCACTTTCCTATTTTTCAGAATAAACGTCGATGGAGCGAGCGAAGAATACACTCTGGCTTCCGGATTCGTCCCCTCCCTCGACACGGAGCGTATGATCGCAGTCTCGATAGTTTATAAAGAAGCGCCGAAAATAAGCCAGCTCAAACCTCGAGGCTCGGTCAAGCACCAATTTCTCACTAGTATACGATACAGCGAGCCTCTTCTACCGAAAAGATACCACGTGGAGCGTGAAATGACTGAGAAAAAAGCGATAGAAGTGAGTTTTTCAACGTACTCGAGTTGCGTAAATCTCATGCGAAAAATATTATAAATAATCGAATTGACGCGGATAGGCGATGAGGCAAGCTCTGATGAAACAATCGAAAGCTCTGAGAGAGGAGCATGTCGCTGCTTGGCACAGTTACTGGCACTCCGGTCTGAGTATCAGCGACTCGAAGGCTAAGGACGCCCTTAACGGACACAAAATAAATTCTACTATTTATTACGTACTTTCTCACATTCCGAAAGGTCCACCGGACGTCGAGAAAGTCGTTGCCAATAACGAAGGTTGTTATCGCGGTCATCACACTCTGTGAGTATCCACTCGCTCGTTGCTCCCCTTCTCGTTCTTTTCATCCTCACTACTTGTGTCCAATTTATCTCTTGGAATGCTCGCAGAGAAGCGCCCAAATTGTGGAAGGACACGAGTAACGTCAACGGTGTTAATTCGATAACGAAAGCCTGGCTGATAACTCTCGAAAAGCAAGGCTGTCACCGTTTGATGACGGGAGGACCTTCCGCTGTACGACAAGCGATGGTTCTCAGTTTCGGTGGTCTACTGTTCAGTAATCAGCATCTTCAGTTCAATATCGATCCCCAATACCTCCATCGCGATTATTTATTTAGGTAAAAATTCTCTTAATTCGTATCCTTGACAGTTTCTCAGTTATCGAGGTTTATATTGGAATATTGTAAAAATTGTTTTACAGGCGACTGAGTTACGGAAACGTGACGCACCTCAATATTTCCGTAACCGTCGGTGAGGACAATCGCGCTGTTCTCGGGGTCGCTCTCGATCGGAGCGATAGCACTTATTACGGATGCGACGCCGGATGCCTCGACGATCCGGTCTCCCTCTCGCAATCCTACACTCACTTCCCGGTAAAGCTGACCAAGCCCTTCACCGCTATACTGTACGTAACTTCCGATCTTCGACACATGCAGGATCTCCGCAACGCTCTCCACGTCCACGCCGTCGATCAGGCTCCCGCCCACGATCACCACGTTATCGCCTTGCACAAGCACGGCCATCAGCTCGGTGGCTTGCCAACTTTTTTTTGGGTCAGCATATGCTTCCTTATTATTGTTTTTCATTTGTTTCTATTCAAAATCATTATCACGGAATTTTGCGATCATCAGGATCGTCAGAGAAACAGATACAATAAGCCCTGATCTAATCGTCCTTCCTTTTCAAATAAACATAAATCTTGTTATCGTAACTTGTATATTTTTGCAAATATTAAAAACATGTGTCTTCGAAAGGTATTGTTTTGCAATAACTTACAACCAAATACACCTGTTCGGAGAAAACTCGAAATAATCGTCAAGACTCGCCTCTTCGGTCGCTTCCAATAGAATTTTATTCAAGTGACGATACGTATGTTACATGGGTTCGTTCTTGGTTTTTTTTTCTTTAATTTTATTGTTTATTCTTTTGATGGAGTTGCGGGAGAAATCCTTCAAGTATCGGCTTGCAGGACCCTCGCGAGCCAACAAGCTCGACTTTACGACATAGTCTTGTATAAATAGGTGTATTTATATGTACATCGAGTTTCGATAGTAACATCAGTGCAATAACTTTTTCTCGTGTTAATTATTTGCCATCGAGGCGAACGTTTCTCTTTGTTATTTTCAGTTGAACCGCAATAGCACCAAAAAGTTGGCGTTACGGTGACAGAAAATTATACAGAGCTGTTGTCTCTCTTTTTTTCTTTTTCCCGACGTAACTTTTTCTCTAAAATTCTTAACGATAGCACGCACCTCCAATACTTATTTACATAACATCTCAAGTATCCTCGTTCGTTTTTTGTCTCATAATACAGTTGACTCGTGTTCAACATTTTTCAATGATTTATAATTATTCGAGAGATCCTTCCCCGATCGATACACTTTTCTAGTCCCTTTTTTGATTCGTAATACGTACATTCATTAGTTTCTACACAGAGCTTTAAAAAAAAAGAAGGAAGTTCGGAGCTCCGGCGAGTACGTAACAACATTCGTAATTTTAAACGAAATAAGCGTCAACGCTATGCCATAGTCTTTTTTGAAGTCGAATCTCTTTCATATACGCTTTGCAGAATCAATTCGACTATTTTGTTGTATATACTCAACATCGATTTAAAACGATTTCTCCCTCGGCCATATTCACATCTTATTTACATACCGAGTAATAAACATTCACCATGTATTAAATTTATCATTTTTATTAAGATATAAATAATTCGTCAAGTTTTCTCGTGCTCGTATTATTAAATGCCTCACAATTTTTAATACTGTCTCGAACGTCAAATAACGAGAAATTTATTATAATAATAATTATAATAGTAGTAATAACAGTTTGACTAAATTTTTTAAATACTGAAACAAGTCTGTTTTCAAATAATATAGAGAGAAAAGTTTTTTAAAATATTCACAAAATATTATATATTGCCCGCAATACTTTTCAAGCTTCTTTCTAAGTTATGATTTTACGATATATTGACTCCATCATTGATTTTATTTTACAATATACATATTTATTTTTATTGTAATTTTAAAATCCTCTGTTGGATTATTTGATCTCTCTCTCTCTCTCTCTCTCTCGACGATCTCGCAGCCCTTTGGCTCATTGGAATATTTTCGAATTCACTAGATATAGATATATGCATGATACACTTTCATGTTGATAATACGTTTGACTAGGATTACACAGGTTTATCACAATCGACGTTGAAAATACTTTCCTATAGATAACGGGAAGTTTTTGTTTGTTACTTTGTTTTTCTTTTAATTCTCGTATTTCTCTCTCTGTTTTTTTTTTTGCTTTTTTTTCGAATATTACGTATACATCTCGACGTTACTATCCTGTCGGGGAAATTTCAGTGCATTCGTCTATAAATGCTCGTTTTTCATGTTATCAATTCACAAATGGCTAAAGACGAAAATGCATACGTTATATTTACACGTACAATAACGAGAAAACCGGAATTGACTCTATAGTTCATTCGTTTCACATCTTTGTATTCGTTTCATTAATTCATCGTTTTTCTCTCTAAATCCTGGTACGAAAATTTGACCAATATGGTACGTATGTGTGTGTATTTATATAATGTTATATAACTTTTGGTCACCAGGACATTTTCTTATCTAGCAATTCGCATCGTGCCGCAATTTAACGAGTTCCTATACACGATTAACGAATAAAAAATAAAGAGGGAATCTTGGAAAAGAATGCTCGAAACTCTGAGAGATCGAAGAAACAGGAAGATGGAGAGCTCTTGGTCACTTATTTGTCGAATATTTTAAATGGCACGCGACAAGTGAAAAAAGAATCGCTAATTGTAAACTTCGCTCTTATTTCTTTTTTTCTTTCTTTCTTTTCACTTTGTATATATTATCGGTAATTATCAACGACACGGATTATCTGCTCACTTTTTCTTCGGCTTATCTACAAAGGAATTTTAAACGAGTATCACAATTACACCGATCTAAAAACGACGATAAATACGAATAAATAGTATACGAATAGGTCGTTAACTCTGTTCAATCGGTACGCAGAGCTCGTCCGTTCAACTCTATTTTCCTCTTATGTACAAAATTGCAGTCTATCGGACATACGAGATCGAATTCGATGCGTCCTCAAGAGAGTGCGAACGCTGAGATTATCTTCATAAATTCCTTTTTTTTTCTTTTTTTCCCAAGTTATTTTTGATAAAAAATGTGTACGGGGGCGCGCGTCATTGTAATAACGGCACACGGTGACTGACAGAAGTCGAGGGAAAGTATAAAGGCGAGGAGGAGCTGTGCGAGACACTCTCCGCTGGCGCCAATCCCTCCCAACCCCTCTTTAGATTCCTAGCAACGATCCAAGACAGCTGACCAGCGAAGAGACATGCTTCCCGGGGATTATTTCGTTTCATCGTGTATTCCAAATTGGTGTTACGTAAGAAAACGGATGTATATAAACCCCCATCACTTCTATCCTTATCAGCTGGCTCGGGTACAGCTCGTCCAATTTCGTTTATTTAAACTCTTTTACTCCTTTTTATTCAGAGTTTTAACGGTTGTTCGCGTTATATTTATAATATATCTTAACGAATGTACTATTATGACGGCAGCATCGGGCTTATTCATGTTCTCGTATATATCTCCATTTGTACTGGCTATTCCCCTAAATAGTTTTATAATCGTATTTCTATCGACGATTCGCTACTCGTCTCTCCTATCTAGCAATCGTCGTTGCGGCGTTCGCCGATTGTACGAGTTTACCCGGTAAGTCGACCGATCCGAGAGTCGTCAATATTGTTTCGCCATTCGAGACACTCCCTTACGTTTTACATACATCGATAATAATAATAATAATAATGTTGAAAACGTCACGTTGAACGGTCAATAAATCATCTCGTATAATTGAAACACAAACGAAAAATGTTCCCGGGCGAACTATTGAGCATCAATATTTCATATTTGATTCCAATAGTCACAAATATGATTTGTGTATGTACATAATATGCGCGTATGTACATTTTTTTATCTTTACAAGAGGGCTTCTTCTCTTTCGTGACAGACAAGCTCTTTCCGTGCTCTCCGAGGTCTCGGCAAGGGTTTCGAATTTCGGATATACAACTCTATTGATAATGGCTCGCTGACATCGATAGCTCTGAGCGAATCACGTTACCTCTCAATCCTTCTCGTATATACTCTGTCTTCCCCATGTACTCCCTGATAAGCCTAGTGGTTGGAGAAACAAAAAAGAATTGTTGAACGATTTTTTTTTCGATGTAACCACCGGTATATGCTCACTCTTTGAGAACGACGCTTCGTTCCTCGTCATTCGTTTTATTATATAAAATTTCTTAATAGTTTGAACGTCTGATAATACGCTATTACGATTGAGTAACGTGAATAATGTGACGAAGCACTCGGGTGGCACCCTTGGAAGACTGTCGTTGCGTTGAAAAACATCAGTTGATTTTGTTTCTCGTTTGATCGATTCGTTCGTCCGCTTCGTATTCTTCTATTAATTCGTTACAAACTGTACTCTTTTTTTTCTCTCTCTTTCTCTCTCTCTCTTTGTCTTTATGTGGTGTTGTATCCAAAATAGGAGACAAGTTCAGGAGGACATCTCGGAGTAAGAGATTGATGGAGTAGAGATGTGGAAAATCCTATCGTCATCGGGCGATGAGAGGGGCGAGACGAGAGTGGTTACGTTGCGTCTCGTGACCCACTCCGATATGCTCCGGATCACCTCGAATGGAACGATCTCGTCCTTGTCGGCCAACTCGAGAAGCAAGAGTTAACGCACAGTGTTTTTGTTCGTCTTTTCTCTTTTCTACGTACGTATATGCATAGGACAAGAGATAGTATGGAAAATCTAAAGAAGAGCGTGTGTGGATTATGGATGTTTCTGTTGATTATTTTTTTTTTTTTTTTTTGCGGATCATTATCATCGAGAGGAGACAAGATAGAGATGAGAAGACATCAATGGAAAGTTGATCACCTCGATTGAATCGTGATAATATCGGGGATGGGCCCTTCTCTCCTCCTCCTCCTGTTCCTCTTCCTCCTCCTGTCCAAGCTCCCAGTGTATCTCGGCCGGGACATTTGACGGCTCCTCTTCCTTCCCTGCAAACTTTACCGTCGACGATGCTTGGCTGGCGCTGGCAGCTTTCCGACACCGATTGTCCTCGTCCACCTCCTTCGAGGAAGGAGGATTGTTGCTCGACGTCTCACGATCGTCTTCCTCCTCATCCTCCTCGTTGCGCTCTGGACAAGTCGAACGAACCAAATAACGTTATCGCGTTTCGTAATTTACGATGTCGAACGTTCGCCGAGGCTCTCTTGAGAGTAGAGGGAAGAGGTCGCGTGCTCACCGTTAACCGGTCTATTCGAGCCGGCCCGACTCTGTCGTGTCGGGCTGCTTCGTGAGAATGACGTTACGCTCTGCAACGTCTGACTTCTCGTCCCTGTAAATCTCATGCTGTACGTCCCGGGAAGATGAGACACCGCGCCCTCGCGGCCCGGTCCCGCTCCCCCGGCAGCACCGGTTGTCTGAAAACCGTGTTATTCTCCTTAAATTTTTAAATTCTTCATTACACTTTCATTTTCATTATTCTCTGTTAATTCTTTCGCTGGATTAACATTCAGAGGACCGAAGAGATCAACTCACATTTGCATGTGGCGGTCTTATGTTCTTTTCTGGCTGAAAAAGTACAAGATAAACTTTCGGCGTGAAGAGACATCCAAGCGCGACCGTTGCCGAGATGTTGATGCACATGCACATGCTGGCTATCTGGATCTGAAAGGCGTAAGCTCGAAAAATAAGAGAAATACGATTTTTAAGAGAACGCAAGGATCGGGAGCGGAATAATGTACCTTGTAATCGTTATTAGTTCCGAAATAAATGGGAACAAAGGCCAGCCAGACGATGCACGTCGAGTACATGGTGAAACCGATGTATTTCGCTTCGTTGAAGTTTGCCGGCATTTTACGGGTTTTGAAAGCGTACAGGGTGCACATGATGATGAGTAGCATATTGTACACAAGGGACATCATGAGGGAGAAGGTTGAAACGCGGCAGGTCAGAACGGCCGTCAGGGGGTACGGATAAATCTCCTTTGTGTCCGGCGGTTCGATCACCAGCCACACAATAGCCCCGATTAATTGAATAGCCGTTATTCCTGGATAAAATGGAAAGCCTTGAAAATTAGGAGGATAGAAGGCTAAATTAGATAACACGGGAATAAGTGTATTTTTCGAATGCTGACCAATCGCGATGGCGACCTGGCTCTCCGGCGAGGTGTAAGAGGGCCTCTTGACACATTTCTTCCCCTGATTGAAGATCCTTGAGATGCGATTCGTTTTCGTAAGTATGGCACTGTAGCAAATACTGAGGCAAAGACCGAGACCGATTCGCAGGTAAGTACACTTCCACGTAGTGGGTTCGCTCAGTATGAGAAAGCTCATTCCGTAACACGAGAGAATTCCGAAGAGCAGCACGTAGCACAATTCCCGTCCAGACGCCATTATAACCGGAGTCCGATTGAACCTGCTCGTGTATGTACAAATCAAACTTAAAGGAGATACTCCGGTATCTATTCTAGCTCGGGCTAATTTTTGATCGATGCAACGATCAACGATTTCCTCGATGTTGCATCAAAAAGGTCTCATAGTAATATATAGTCAAGTATCGTTCAAGCTACCTGTTGAAAAATATTAAGGCGATGCCGTAGATGTACCACGTGACACGAAACGCAATCCGCTCAAACATGCAAATTATTGATTGCGCGGGCTAAACAAATTTTATTCTCATTGACAAAGAATTAAAGAAGTTTGAACCAATCGCGTTTTACAAGTGTCTGGGATCTGCGGCATCGTCTTAAAAAAAAACAATTTATCAAAGACACGAAATGAACAGTGACGACGGACCTGACGAAAATAACGAATGTGAAGAGTGTGCTGAGAATTCCTACTGAGGCGAAAACGAGTGGCACGATTGCCCATGGACTGTCCCAGGCAATTACTTCGGCGGCGAGCTTGACGCAACGCGTCTTACTCGAGTCCGGTGCCCAACCCGGCTCGCAGCTTCTGCACGTGTCATTGAAGACGTAAGCATCCTCCCGACAAGCGACGCAGCTCCAGCAGCAAGCTTCCTGCAAGCGATACAATGTTCGACTCAATCGAGCCAACAGAACTTCTTTACAGCAGTACGCGGAGAGAGAGAGAATTAGGGTCGCTGACCTGGAAATTGCGGACGTGGCCAAGAGGACAATTGTCGCTGCAGGCACTCCGAGGTATGTTGATCGGGCCCGGACCGTTGCTCCATCTCGTCATGTTTATGTCCAGAGACAAACTGATGATCTCGACGCGCAGGAAACAAATATTTTGCCAATGAACTTTCATTTTGTCCCGCACACAAACATACAAGTTCGAATTTCGACTACTCACACTTCCTTCCATGAACCGATCAGGGTGTAATCGAAGCGTCCCTCCTCGTTTCTCTGGTATTGGTAGATGTTGTAGAATCCGAAAGCGTCCCCATCCGCATTGAACCTTATTTCGGTTCCTTGACGTCCTGCACGAATCGTTTCGAAGACATTTTTTTAATTCTTCACAAATACGATTGGAAATATTTTATTACGTTTACAAAATATTTAATTTTTTGTCATAATGGGAAGTGCTAAATGTCGTTTAACTTTGAGAAAAAAAATCAATCATTATTTTTAGAAAAATGTACTATCGACTGTACCTGATGCGGATGTACTGATTAAAAGTATGTCAAGTATTTTCTATTCAGTAATACTGTCACGTAATTTTTTACGGTACTCCATTGGTCGTCGTTTTTTCTCATAAAAAATAGAGGTGATCGCGTTCTGGTAATTATTAAGTATCTTTTAGACGAAGAGTGTCCGATCGCACTCTATTTCATATTTGAATGATTTATTATTTAATGGTCCCAATATTTTACGAGATGCATGGAAAATGCAGGTAGTAAATAAAGTCATAAAAATGAATATTTACCGGATTGAGAGATTATTACGTTTTGCTTTCAGTTTAAATTGCATTTTTACGATGCTCCGTTCATTTTTTACGAATATATCAAAAGTTAATCAAAACTTTTTATAGCTACCTTATCATTTAATTAACTCAATTTTTTTACAGTTCCGATATAAAACACAACATTTGAATGTTTCATTATTGTCCAATAAAAATCTTACAGTACGACGACGCCTAAAACATCAATTTTTGTTTGTTAATGTGTTATAAAAACAGTTGGGTGTCGATATTGTTCTCTTTTATAACAAAAAAAAAAGTGGACATATATAATTTTCCGAAATAGCATATCAGAAATAATTCTTTAATGACAAAGGGCGAGTAATTGATAGTCACGTTGTTTGATTTATCACGTTCACGGCATGAGTTGGAAATTGATGTTACACGAAGAATAGAGTACTTGGATACGAATTTGTAAGCGTGTCCGGGAAGTAAATTGTCCTTATTTCCGGCTGAGAGGAGGAGGAGGAGGAGGAAAACTGATAAATGGAAAAAGTGGCTGCCGTTGTACCATTTGCCGAGAGTCGCACGGTACAGGAAAAAAAAAGGAAGATTCACAGCAGCACAGTCAGACACACACAGCGGTGATGGTGCGAACGAGGTCGACCAGAGAGTGTCGTCCCAAATTATTGTCAAGACGGTACAAAAAGTGTTTTCATCTTTTTTTTTTCTTCGTCTTATTCGCAGCGAGCAAAAACTCGAGGATTCAAATATTTCGACGTTTTCGCGAATGGGGAATTGAAAATGATGTATTGTACTTGCCGACGAAGGTGACGTTGCGAATGTACTGGAGAAGATGAGGTCCCGGCGGCGCCGGGCTCAAGGACTCGCAGAGGTGATGGGACGTGTTCGTCGCGTTCACGCACTCGTCCTCAATGAGATTGTGAACCGCGTGCGCCATCGCGTACACAGCGTCCACTTGAAAATTTAATAAAAGTGCATACACCGCATAAATTCCACTGTTACATGTACACTGAAAATTCTAATATTGAATTATTAAGGATTAATTGCCCTTTTTTCAAGTACCGAAAATACAACTTTATACATTATAATTTAATCTGAAAAATGATCCAAGTGAAATTGAAGTTTTGCACAACGAAATACGAGTTTTCGATACGTCAAATAAACTTGACATACCAAGGGAACATTGTTAAAAGATATTATTATTTTATCATATTTTTCACTACTTTTTTTCTTTTTCTTAAGGTATAGTACAACTGCAAAACCGTGTTGAGACAGATTTTCTTAAAAATTTGTACATGTCTTCTTTAATGTCATACGAAAACATGTGTCAAATTTTACAAAGCTTCACCATCTAGAAATCGAGATATTATACATTGAAAGTCATTGCTTTTTCGAATCTCCCATAAGAGCACATGTTAAAAGTAGAAATTTTTAAAAATTAATATCTAAATAACTACATGGTTGAGCCTTTTTAAATTTTTCCAAACACGTTAACACAATGCTAGTGAAGATCTGTGCAATTTTTGAATAAATTCTGTCTCAACAAATTTCAACTAATGATTTTACATCAAGTTAAAAGGACAAACTTTTGAATAGACTGTCTCGGTTGTGTACTACCTTAAATAAATTATTCTTATGTAATTGTATGAAAAGACATTGCAGTGTTTTACTCCGTAATATGTATATGAAATAAGTAACGTAAGAAAAAGAATTTTCCAAAATGATGACCGAGCATGACCCTTTAACAACGAAGAGATAGTAACAGTGAAACAAGACGGTTGTTCCTTATTTCGAGAGCGGGATGGCGAAAGGAGGTGAGACAGGAGAAATAAAGCTCGGGAAAAGATTGATGGTGGGTAGGAGCCTCGTGTCTCTGTTGTCCGGTGGTTCCATCAATCGAAGAAAACGTTGAAGTGGACAGATGGCTCAGAGGTGTGCGAGGAGAGACGCGAGGGATGAAAAAAGGGAACACTTACGGTGGCTCTCGCCGGAGAGACGGGCCAATTATTAGCGGAGGTGAAAAAAAAGGAGAAGAAAAAAAAAGAAAAACGGAGGTCCTCACCGACGAAAGGGACAAGTCCCTCCTGGTCGTACTCGACGAGTTGTTCGTCGCCGGTGCAACGCTTCGTGCCAGGCTGAACGCTCGGAGCGAAGCTGCACTTGTGATGTTGCGCCCAGAATTCTCGGAACCAGACATTTCTGCAATTTATCATTTTTCCGGGATACTCGGGATGCGGGACGTTCCTCTCGGTCTGGCCGTTACACTCGTCTTCCATCCGCGGGCGAAGGCTCTCGTAGTAAACGTCGAAATCTGAAAAATTCATGACGCATTTCTTTTCTCTCTCTCTCTCTTTCGAGAGAACTCCAGAAATTATGAAAACTCGGGGAGTAAAACTTTTGGACAATGAGAAGAAAAGAAAGGGAGGAGAGAGTCGAGGATAAAAAGTTTGAAATCTCGAGGGTTCGGGGATGAGGCGATAAAAAATCTTTCTCGTTCGTCCGTGCCTCCCGAGAATCGAGACGAAATACATATCCGTTTACGGTATGATTTGTTGGATAATAAATGCTCGCTTTGAAGGGAACGTTAGATGTCCGTATTTAGGGGAGGTTGGCCAGGAAAAGAGGAGCCAGGCATGGTAGAGGAGAAGGAAAAGGGATGAAGGTTGAAAAATCGATTCCCGAGTTGCGCGTTACGTTACAGCGCATGGTGCATCCAGGTGCGCTTTTGACGGAGCCAGAGCCTGAGGATTTCGCGTGGCCGTCTAAACGTCGGAATCGTGGCCGACACGTGTTTGAGGGTGGTACGTGGCTTCGCAACATCGGATCCAGAGCTCTCTCGCGCTTTCCTTTCTTCCTTTGTACATGCGTATATATACTCGCATATTTTCCCGTGTTATAATTCAATTTCCCATCTCGGTCAATAATAAACATTCATCGTACGATTCTCCACTTGATTTTTCTTCCATTCAACCGCCTCGTGAGCACATCGCTGAATTGAAATGTAACATTAATAAGCTTCACTGATTCGCTTTTGTTATGAAAATGAAAAAAAATAAATAATGAGAAATTTTGCTCGCCCTCGTATGTTCAATTGAAAAAAACAAACGTGCGTCCACGATCGAATCTTCGTTTCTGGCTAAATATATATTTATATATACGAATAACACGTATTTAAACAAATAATAAATATGGAAATGGAGTTATTCTCTCGTCGATTGAGACCACGCAATCGTCGCGCGAATGTATAAATTTTGACTGGAATCGCGGAACGAGTTTTTCAACGGGGGATATAATTCACCGCGAGAGTCGATGAAAAAAAGTGATCCCTCGGATATTCCATGCAATTGCAGACTGGAATCTCGTTCAACTCCTCGAATGGCAATTTCAAACTTGCGCATTTAATTATCGGCTGGGTGAAAGAGCGAAAGAGGAAATGGACGAGGAAAGGGAAAGAGAGAGAGAGAATGAGACGAGGCGCGTTATATATATCACCAAGGTTCGAGGTCGAAAAGGTCTGCGGGATCATTTTCCATTTGCCCAAGCATTGGAAATCGTTTTCCATCGGGATGCTCCATCGAGATTTTCATCGACGAGTAACACTTGAATCCGCGCGAATATCGCTATTAAATAAAATGGAAAGAGCACGAGGAAGCCAGAGAGCGATCGAGATGAGCGAGTTTCTTGTTCTCACGCCCACGCCTCTCCTTTTATCGTCATTAATATTATCATCATTATTATTATTATTATTGTTGTAGCCCAAAAAACGTTTCGACGATGGAAAAAAGGAGAGAGCATTTTATTCGTCGCGGGTATATTGATCGTGCCCGGGCTCTTATGAAATTGATGATATCTACTTGAGAGTGAGAAAAGGGCGAACAGTCAGACAGACAGTCTGACTGGCAACCGAGCGTAGACGTGGAAGGATCGAATAAGTGGGGACCCGCGCGAGAGTCAGCACCACTTTGACGAGACGATAAAAAGCCTTCTTCTCAACGTCGCGCTCGCCTCCGAGAAAATCATCGGGATTCGGCTCTCCTCTGCTCTTTAACGCGCGCGGATTCCCGAATCCCGCGACTCGATTCCGATGATCGATCGGGGCGTCAACGATCCCGGAGAGAAGCTTTTCGAAATCGGGCTCACGATGAAATGAAATGGGAAAGAATAATGCTCGTGTGTTTGCTCTTTCGTGGGCACGGAGAGAATTTTATATGAAAAATTATTACGTTTTTCGTTTTTGGAAAAATTTGAAGATTTTTTTTTATAGAACAGAGTAAGGTAAACGTCCCGATAGTCGGGCAACTAAGGGTTTTCTCACTTTATCTTTATTGAAAAAATATTCAAACAATAAATTTGCTTCAAATTCACATTTATAAGCTATTGTTTGGTATTTTAGCAATTCAAAACTCATTTCATGTATTAATTTTAAACAATATTTCTAGTAAATAAATACTTGAACGTTCGAATATACAGGATGTTCCGATATAGTTAGACAGAAAATCGACCCTGTCTCTATATATAGGGTTGAGAGAATTTGTTCCAATAAATTAACGTGTTATGAAAAATATACACCTCTTCGTACAGGAAAAATAATCCATACGATTTTATTGAGAAGAAAATAATTCAAATATTAAAAATAATAGAGCAACAATTATCGGGACGTTTACCACTATTGTCTGATTATAAAATAATTTGAATTTTTTATACAAAACATAGTAATTTTTATTACAAAATGATCAAAATTTGTCATAGACAAACTAGACTACCTCTGATTATTTTATAATCAGAATTAGCATGTGTATTATAAAAGAAATCATGAAAAAATTTTCAAATTATTGGCACAGTATTCAAAAAAAAATAATTTTTCATACAAAATTCTCGTCGTTGGAGGGTGCGCGAGTTTGCGTTTACGGAAACAAAAAGCCGGCGAGCGTCGTGAGCGTGTCTTTACCTCGTAAGGCGTTGCGAAATGGCAGGATGGTGATGGCTCCTTCCGCGGCGAATTCTTGATCCCTGACAGGATGAACCTTGGCACCCCAGGAGTCGCTGCCGACCCACATAAAGTGCCCGGTACGGTTGGCTCTCACCGTAGCTTGAAGCAATTTCCTGAAATACGAGAAGCCCCATTTACATTACCGTACATATATGTATATTGCACACCGTTTTTTTTCACATACAACCATACATTTATTACGTTTATTACGCGAAGTTAACGTCGCGGGACGCGGTCGAGAAAGGCGTTCCGGGAGAGAGGAAGATCTCATTTTTCGTTATACAGTTCGCGTTTTTTTTTCTCTCTTTTCCTCGCAGTGTATACATAAACACCCGGAGGATATGAATTGTAAATAGTAGGGAGAAGGGGCTAGCGGCGCCGTCTCGTTTCTCCGTCTCATCGTTATCGATAATAATTGGCGATCGAGGCAAATTGAGGGTGATCGGCCAGGTACGGAGAGAACTCATTCCCACGAACGACGCTATATCTTTCCGAGCTTCCTCAGCAAATTTTTTTCAATAACGCCGGACGAACTCCCGGGAGCGATTTTCCGAGGGCAACTCGTCGCTGCCGTGTTTGTCGCGCTCGCTCGAGGGAGAAAATAATCGGGAAGGAACGCGGGGTAAGGGCGCCGAGATATGGGAATAATTACAGGACGCAGACGATCGCCGGGGAATCGTCGTGCGCGCGGGTTTATAACGGTATTCGAGGCAAATAAATATGGCTCGAACGCGCGGCACAATGGGGACGCAGTCACGTTTCGCAAATGTTTACCGACTGCAAAGCTCATCCCCTCTCCTCCTCCTTTCCCTGCTCTCTCTCTCATCTTTTACCTATATCTGCACAATGAATCATCAGCAACAAATATTGACGAGAGCTCTCCTCGTCTTGGACTCGACGACGCCCCTCCCCCCCAACGACTCCCATCGATACCCCCCCGGCGCCCGACCAACTAACTTCTTGAATTATTGAAAATCTCGTCGACTCGATTCTTGCCACGACATCTTGCAACCTCCGCCCATACGAGACGTCTCTCTTCACTCTCTAATCCTCAAATTTATCTCAGGTTGCGCCAGACGAAGATTACTTGAGATCTCGAATTTTCCAACCTCAGATTCATTCTGGAAACCAAATACTCATTCGTGGGTTTTTTAAGCAAGTTCGATCGAGCATTTGTGGGTTTTTTAAGATAGAGATGTACAAGATACGTTTGAATAAAAGATGTTGGAAAGAATAATTCTTGTATGTTTTTTTAAACATTTTTTTGTACCTCTGTATTTTTTTAAATGAAATTGTATTATATATTCAAGCTTGATACAAAAATTCTGAAAATTAAATATTTTTTGATACTTTTTTAAAGCAACGCTCGAACATTTTGTATGAATACAAAAATGTACAAAAAAAGGGTCGGATAAATGATCTTAGAAGGAATATTCACATTTTTAAAACATAATCTATTCAGCTTTTCAATGAAATCGTAAAATGCTATTCAAACTTATTTCAAAAACATTATTTTTGACTAATTTTGGCTAAAAGTGTATATAAATTGAGGTAACTTTAGTAATAGAGATCTCGAATTGGGAATCGTGAATCCCTCTGAGACGTGGTCAGCGAATTTGAACTAATATACAGAAAGCATGCAAACTTTACATGCAATTCGTACGAAACATAAAAGATGATAAACCAAATCGAGAGTGATTACCCAAAAACCAATTCACATAAGACAAATGTCCTTTTTTAATACAGAAATTTAATTTAACTAATAAATAAATTCACTCACTATTGTGAATCAGAACGTTTCGTAGTCGATTAATAACTCATAAATGGATTAGATGAAAAATAAAATAAAATAGTGATCTTATATTTCATGCCAGACAAAATTATTTCCAAATTTCATTGAATTCCCTACATTTTGGCTTTGGATCAAGACCCTCCTTAATTTCTCGGTATAAATGTCTTCGTAAAAATCGAGATAGAAGATTATTTGCGATCGCGAGATTTCAAACGGCGCCTCGGCTCTAAAAATCAAACACTTCCCTTCCAACCGTTTTTTTTTTCAATTCTTATCTATGCCTTTGTGAAAATCGTGAAAGAGGAGTGACCGTGGAAAAATTGGCGAACGTCGGGCATTACGTGAATTATCGACTCGCTCAACAGGTGGATCATTTTTCCCCTCTCTTTTTATGAACTCTTTTCATCTTGATGCTCTTATATTCCAAGGATCGATTCGGGTATTAATGCGCCGTAATAAAATTCACGAGAGTGCTTTTCCTTCCCGATAGAGAAAAGGGAGGGAGCGAGTAAAAGAGAGAAAGTTGATTTATGTTAATGGTTTCTATAAAATAGGTTAGGCGAGATGAGACTCCGCCCCCGGATCATCAATCGATCGTCAATTTTTCCAATCCCGATCGGTAGCTCCTTATCAGGCTACGACAGAGATAACGAAGGAAGATGATAAGGGGGGGGAGGAGAAAGCAGTGAAAAATGTGATCGGTGTAATGAGATAAAGTGTAAATTGTAGAAATAGTTGGCACCGCGTTGTCTGATCCGCTGGATCTACTTTCGGTGGCAAGTAGAAGAGATCCGTTCGCGGTCAGACGCGACGAGCCGTCAAAGCCGATCCTCTCAAATTTCTCGTAGCCTCGGCACGTGAGAGGGAATTTTTCATTATCGCGCGTCTTATCTGCAACTTGCTCCCTGCCTTCCTCCCTCGAGGGAATTTATCAAGATTATCGAGGCCGCCACCAAGATTTAGTCACGAAGGGAGGGAATGCTTTAGCGATGAAAACTCCATTGTCGCTGATCCCCATCCGGAATCCCCGAGCAAAAAGACGGACCAAATTTTTGGCGGACTGCCAGCCAAAGACAAACAGCCTGCATGAAAATTTCATGCGAGCACAAATTTCGACGATTCTTCCTCTATTTTTCTTTACTTTTATCACCCCTGCCTGTGACACGATCACAGCACAAATAAATAAAAAATAAATCAACTTCGCACAATTCTCGACGTAGGAAAACTTGAAATTTTTCGTCTCGCGTGCGGAATAAGAAACGCAAAAAAAAAAATCAGATACGAAGGAAAAAAAATGACACTTTTCGTGAGTTTTTCGTTAATGAATCTCGATTCTTTAACTTTAACTTATGAAAAACCTGAAAATGGTCGAAAGAAAAGAGCTTCGATTAAAAAAAAATCACAAATGATAAAAAGTTGCCTTCTCGTTGGTACGATTTAAATCGCCATACGTTACTTAAATTTGTCACAAGAATAAATGGTATCAGGGTATGGAGGAAAAAGATTTAGGGACACTTTTCGTACAAGAGTCGTGGCGATCCTCAATAAATACCAATCCTACATACGTATTATCCCGAAAACACGATGCGTACGACTCACCTAACGTTGTCCTCGTCGACGAAGAGAACGACACCCCTGGCGTTGTGCTTCGTTCCGAGTCTGTCGACGATCCGGTCAAAGTCCTCCATCTTCGAATTGCGTAGGATCTTCTCGCTGACGGCGACGCAGATGTTGTACTCGGACGCAAGGGCGATGAAGCTCGCGATGCCCTGAAAGAAAAATGCACTGGATATAATTTTTGATGATTTTAAGTAAAGAACGAATAAATAAGGATTGAACGATCGATGAGACAATTTTCGTCGACTGTGACTGAAAATTGTTGCAGCGGACGGAGCCGGTTTCTCCTTTGCGTGCACGCAAGGGGCTGCCGGGCTTTCCGATGATTCGATCGATACGAAGGGCAGTCGAACCGTGCGAGAGCACTCGAGCTGGATATTACGTGAAAAGAGAGAGAAAAAAGCACACGCAACACACACAGCGGAGTCCCTCGAGAAACCCTTTCCTGGCTTTTTTCTCCTTTCCTCCTCGGAGACCGCAGAGATGAGAAATTTCGCCGTTTACGAGGGCGACTCGTCGAGGTCGATGTACCGGATTGTCGTAAGGATGAGAGAGAGAGAGAGAGAGGAAAAAATATACGAAGGATGGATCGTAGAGATGAGAAAATCTCGACGCTCGAACGAATTGATCCATCGAGATCGTTCTTAGCGTCGCTCTTCTCGTTTTCGCGTATCTTATCTCGACTCGTTTACGTCCATACTATTTTTTACGTTCGCGCAGACTTCTCGGCGTCCGGGATCGTTTCGGAAAATGTTTCCGTCGGTCAACGATATCATCGAGGAAACTCGATTCGCAAACGGATGCCACGAGGGAGAACCTAATTGATCCGAATGTGGACTCTTCTCTCTCTCTCTCTTTCTTTTCCTCGGTGCCCTACGAGATTCCAAGCCTCATTCTCGAAGGGATCAGCGAGCCGTTGTTGCTATTTTCTCCCCGCGTACACCGAGATACACACTCTCTGCGAAGCGAAGAAAAATTGCCCAAGCTTGTATCGAAAAAAAAAGAAACTCGAGAAAGAGCGAAACTCGACCCCGAAAGTTCTCGACCTATTATTGTATCGTGTCCTCCGTGTATTCTCCGTGTATTAAGAGCGACGAGTGACGATTGTCGTCGTTGGATAAACTCGAAGAGCTCCGACGGTCTGGCTAAGCTAATTCAAAGCAAACAGACGCGTGAATTTTTCCCGTCGGCCGACTGTTATCGTTTTCCTTCCTCCATCGAAGAAGCAGTCGCGAAGCGTGTCCATCGTTGATTTTTCAACAATAATTGAGAGGAAAGCCGATAACGACTGATTCATCCTTGAAAACATAAAAATACAAAGACGTCCGGAACGAAATGAAATTATTTCTCGATACGTTGAAAAACAAAAATACAACACATGCGGGTCCGAAAGCTAAAATAAACCGGGGCAATGTTTTTTTTTCGGAGCGTACAGTACTCCGAGGATTGAAATTGTAGTTTGCAGGCGAGAGAGCAAACAAGATACGTACCTTTTCGCCGTAATCACCCTCGACCGCGACCGTAGATACGTATTTCCAGCCGAGCAGTCGAATGACCTCGACCATCGCTTGGGCTTGAAAATTATCCGGAGGTACGACACGGCTGAAATACTCGAAGCGACTTTTCTCCGAAAGCTCGGTGCTCGTCGATGCGTAGCTCAGCTGCGGTATCTGGAAATGAAAGAAACCCGATTACTACCTCTCAGAATCACCGTATGCACGGTCGGATCACCCGACGATCCATCCGAAATAATTTCTCAAAGAATATTTCACGGCTTGCCTCCACCCCGGTACCCCGAAATAATATTTTTCCATTCCGGGACAAGATTGAAAAGTTTTGCCGGAAATCGGCCGTGGAAAATGGCAAAATTCGGTGGAAAATGACTCGACAGGACTCTCGGTGAATGAAAATCAATTTCTCTTACTCTTTTCCTTGGGGCAGGATTGAACGTTGAGGGATCCTTGGAAGGATCGGGAAGAAAGGGCGCTCCTAACCGTGAAACGTGTAAAAGTGAAAAATGATGTTTCCCCGAGCGAAAAATATACGTGCCTCGATATATTGTTCGCGTGCATGTATTTACCGAAATATATATGCATGCGCGCGTATAATAAATTGAATGAAAAGTCCGGAATGGATCGCCGATTCGATACTGGCCAGCAATATTGTGCGGGAAGAGGAGGCCGGGCTCGATGATGCGAGAAGTGCGGGGGCGAGAAGCCATCGATCGAAATTAGGGTTTAAATCAGGACACGAGTGCTGTAGGCTTGTGTATCCGAGGGAAGAATTATCTCCGGAGCGTGTGGCTTTGAGAAGTATCGGCATGCGATAAGGGACGCGGGAGGCCAGCTGGCCTTTTCCCAGCAGGCTCGCCGCAAATTCATCTCCGCCGGAAGACATTTCCGCCATCTCACTCTCTCTTCATTCTCCTCTTATTATTCCCTTACAGCTTTTATTAGCCTCAAATGCGACCCTTTTCACTTTTCTCTCTACTCAATCCCTCGTTGCAAACGAAATTACGCAAAATTTCGATAAAACTACTCTACTTTCTTTACGATCTCGAGTTTCTTTTCTTCATAATCGATAATCACGCGTAAGCTTTGTCTCTAAGTATTCACTGGGGGATAATGGAAAAGTATTTTATCGATGGACATATAGTTTTTTTCAACTTTAGCTTCTTGTGAAAAATTAGTGTACACTTTTCTGGAATATGAATTAAAAATAATAAATGTTCGTGGAATTTGTAACAGAGAGTGTACATTTTTCATAGCTTTACTTTTATTCCGAGACTCGATGTGGTAGCTCGAAAAAATTGGCTTCGAATATACTTAACGGAGACGACGTATGAGACTTTTATTAATGCGGATAGTTCTGATCGGCGCCAGCTACAGAGTGAATTTGCGAGGAGCAACGAAACGCGAGTATCGAAAATAAGTTTGGAAGCTCGAGTACCAGGATGAACATCTATGGTCTCTCGTGTACACGCGGAGTAAGAGTGAAGGGGACAGCAGTGATACTTCAGATTTCTCGATATAAAATCAGAATGTTGGTAGATCAAGAGAAAGGGGAGAAAGAGCGGTTCGAGAAGTTGTAAAAGTAGTTGCAACGTTCAGAAAACTCGGTTCTTCCGATCGACGTATACACTTCGCGTCGTGCAGCACAACTCTCAACGACGTTTTCGCCATAAACTTTGTTATTTTCATTTTTCACTTGGCGCATGGAAGCCCGCGCGCCTCATCGATTTATTCCCCAAGGAAAACGGTCTTTCGAATTTGTCGTCGCGACGCCCGGCTCTCGTTGATGCATATATGTACCGAGGGAAAATACGAGTCACATCATCGTCGGGTATGTACACAGATAGAGCAAAAGTGGCAGGTTGGCTCGGAAAAGTTTGTCCCGACCGGGGATCCAGTGAATTATGGTTACGTCGGGAGCTCCGATGCTTTATTCATCGAGATCGATATTCCGCGTGCACAATTCGCTCGTCCAAAAACAACCGTGGCGGTCCAGACTCGTTCCCGATCCAAAATGCGAAATGCATCATCCAATAAGTTGCCCAGAGCAGACTCTATTTTTCGTGAAACTAAAAAATAAAATAAAAAGTAATTACAAATCAAAATAAGAAAATGAACATATACATTCGGGAAAAAATATATATAAAAAAGTAAAAAACCATCGTGGACTCTACACTGACAACAAACTTTTGTTGGAACGACCGAGTAAAATATTTGATTGTGATTCAGTTACTTAAATAGAAATAGGATAGAAAAGAAATAAACGATGGCTCAACCAGACAAAATAAGAATAATAAAAATAACTGAATTACGATGAGCCAAATATATTTAGTGATTTTAACAAATATTTTGTTTGTAAATGTAACAAACCATCGCAGACACTACACTGAGAACAAACTTTTGTTAGATAACCAAGTAAAATATTTAATTGATTGTGATTCATTTACTCAAATCGTTATGAAATGAATGTTGGCTCAATCAGACAAAATAAGAATAATAAAAATAACTGAATTACGATGAGCCAAATATATAGGGTGATTTTAACAATCACTTTGTTTGTAAATGTAAAAAACCGTCACGGACACTACACTGAGAACAAACTTTTATTAGATAACCAAGTAAAATATTTTATTGATTGTGATTCAGTTACTCAAATCGAAATAGGATAGAAATTGAAATGAACGTTGGCTCAACCATCAGATAAAATAAAAATAATAAAAATAACGAAATTAGGGTGAACCAAATATATTTGGAGATTTTGAGAAACATTTTGTTCTGAGTGTATTTTTCGAGCAAATGTGAATAAGGGATGAAAAAGTAAGTAAAAGCGAAAAAACAAATATGCATTTACGAACGGACAGAATGGACAAAAATGACCAGAGTGATTTTCTCCAACGAAGAAAGAAAGTAACGCTGATTCTGAATGCCGAAGAGCGAAATGCTCTTCGCTTTTTGGTAAGGTTGCACAGAAGGAAGTGCACTTGGCTTCATCCCTTTTGAACACTATCCGGTCTTGTTTATCGTGAATCGCGGGGGTAAATGTGTACAGAATCAGGATTTTAGGACGGTTAAGGGGAAGAGGGACGAGGAAAGAGAGGGCGATTCCTCGAACGAGATACATTCGTCTCGTCTTCGTTCTTCTCACGTTTTCTTTTCGTGAATCCCCCGTTTCTTCGGGACTTGGATGAAGGGGCCGCGCTCTCGAGAGTTTCTCGTTCGAACGAGTGCTCCTTCCGACGCGCACAACTTCTCTCTCGTCCCTCTCTTTCTCCTCATCCTCCCTCTTCTCCATTCCCCTCTGTTTTTCCGTAATGCAGCGAAATTTCCTGGATACGAGTAAACTACGTCCGTATACCTCGTTTATCTATCCGAACACGCAAACGCTCTCTCCCCGTCACTCCCGCCTTCGATTCTTTTTTCCCAAAGAAATATCTTCTCTTGTATATACATGCACCTTCACATTTTTATTCGAGCCTTCAATATCCCTCGAGAATCCCTTAAATTTCACCAACTCAATTCGCATCCATGAATATATTTAATTTTATCCATATATTAAGGCTATTGATTGGAAAATACACGTCACTCGACGAATATTTTTCTGTTATAGGTTTTCATTTATAATTTTAATATTGCACGAGAATATTGGTAGACATAGATCGATTGTTTTGTTATTAGCAATCTCTACTTTTTGTGACCTTCTGTAAAAATAGCTCGTGTTAAGAATTGTTATTTTAATATTTTTTACATACTGACGGTAAGAAATTGGCAATTTTTGTTTTTTGTAAATTAAAAAGCAATGAAATTTCATAAAGAAACGTTTACAAACTAAAAATATTATAAAAGTAGTTTGAAGAAAGGGCTGAAGAATATTTATTGTTTTTCCAACATATGTATACAAATATACAAAACTTTGTGTGAATGAAGGGTCGTAACTTCTCAACTTTACCAACATTAACTTTTGAAACGAATGGTACCTCCCAGATATTCTGAAAAACGAAGCTTTTGAATAAAAATGCATATTCAAATCTTTTTCATCAATCTTGCATGCTATTATTTCGCGACTTTTAACTCTCGAAAATTTCCATGTGTTTGCAAGAAATTCGAACCGCATGCATATTTTTTAGATTTTACACGCGTTTGCACGAAACACCAAGCGCTTATCTGAAAAATTTTTATGTCGCCAAGTTCAAATTTTTAAGGATGTTGAGTCCGTAGAGCAAAAAATCAACAGTTTGACAAAGTTTTTCTCCCATAAGAGGGCGTTTGAGAGTGAAAATTTATTAAGAAAAGTTGCTGCAAATCAACTGAAGAAAAACATATTTAAAATTCAGGGTCGTGTCCAATGACAGGTTTACTCTCTATGTGATTGTACAAAAAAAATGATGAAATTTTGTTGAAAAATTAGATGAAGCCTTTTTAATGCAATGCAAAGTTCAGTGAAAAATTTCACTTAAATTAGAAAGCTTTTATTACTGAGATATTTATTATATAAAAATGCAACTTCAAACACGTACTCTTATGGGAAGATACAAAAAATAGCAATTTTTCAGAGATGTTACTTAATATTATGTACAATTTTCAAAAATTTTCCATCATTTTCGATTTTGAACACAATATCCTTAACAGATACAAATTTTGCAAGAAATTCAAACCGCACGTATATTTTTTTAGATTTTACATGCGTCTGCACGAAACACGAACCGCATATCTAAAAAATTTTGATGTCGTCAAGTTTGAATTTTTAACAAATACAAACTTTGTACCCATTATTTTCTCAACATTCTCAAATAAGATTTTTTTCAATAAAAAAACTTTTATTTATAAACGTTTATTTGAAAAGTTTCGAAGAATTTCAATTAGATAAACGATTTCGTGGGAGAATGTAGTCTATTAAAAAATAGATTTTTCGATTCAACAGAGTGTAGAACATTATCTCAAGTCCGCTGGGATTTTATAAACAAGTCGACGAGGAATCGGATAGTCGGACGCGTTGTAGTTGTCGCCTTCAACGAGTATTCTGATGACAAGTGTTTCGAGCTGAATTAAATTACATTTTCCAGCGGATAATTGGAAGAAGAGTTTCAAGTGCCTTTCAGCCTCTTCCTGGAACATTTATACGCTCGCAATTTTATCTCGTTCCCGTTTTTTCTCGGTGTTTCACCTTTTTTATTTGCCACGAACGTGAGTGTACGAGAGGTGAATTCGCAGCTGATTTTGAGTGGAAATATTCACGGAACGCGGAAAAAAAGGTTGAGGGTCGGTAGAAAGCGAGAGATAAATGGCGGATTGACGCGTCGCGAGACGAGTGGGCGAGCTGATGCTCGTTCTACCATGCGGACCCCGCCCGAGAGGGTTGGGCGCTCTCTTTTTCGTCGACCCCTTGGCCAGATCCTTCACTAATTCGCGAAGAGGAGTCGTCAAATTTTTCAAATTTCGCGAAAAGGAGGCTATAAAATAGTCGTCCCGTAATCGCTCCCCTTTTACTCCAATAAATTCGAGGATCCCGGGATTAAAGTGGCGAAAGCTCGGAGACCATAAATCTCAGATTTCCGGGCGTTAAAAACAAATTTCGTATGTAGCGAGATAGCAGGCGAGCCCGCCCGGGCATTGTTGCTCGTAAATAATGAAAAGCTGCGGGGGGAGAGGGATGAGAACGAAAGGAAAAGGAAGAATATGAAGTAGCCTTTGACATATCTCGTGCCAGGCGATATTTTCACCGATCATCGGACTATTATTTTCGTGCCTTCTTATTCCGACAGAGGGGACCCCGGATCCCAAGATATAACCGCAGAATCTTATCAGATGACGCACGAATGTTCTGTATTTCCGTTTCTAATCAGCATCGATCACGATAACATCTCATTCGATCGAAGCCATTTCCGGGCTATGCTCCTCTTCCGTCATTCATTCAATTTTCTTTCTTAAGGTGATGCCGTAGATGTACCACGTGACACAAAACGCGATTTTCTCAAACTTACAAACTGCGTGGGCTAAAAAAATATTATTCTCATTGACAAAGAATTAAAGAAGTTTGAGCCAATCGCGTTTTCCAACTGCCTGGGATCTGCGGCATCATCTTAAGGTCATAGTACAACTGAGACAGTATATTCAAAAGTTTGTTCTTATATGTGTTAAATTGATGTAAAATCATCAGTTGAAATTTCTTGAGACATAATTTATTATTCAAAAATTGCACAGATCTTCGTTAGCATTGTGTTAACGTGTTTGCAAAATTAAAAAAGGCTCAACCATGTAGTTATTTAGATTTAAAATTTTAAAAATTGCTGCTTTTAACATGGGCTCTTATGGGAGATTCAAAAAAGTAACGACTTTCAATGTATAATATCTCGATTTCTACATGGTGAAGCTTTGTAAAATTTGATATACGTTTTCATATGACATTAACGAAGATCTTTGCAAATTTTTACGAAAATTTGTCTTGATACGGCTTTGCGGTTGTACTACCTTAAGGTAGTTTTCCAGCAAAGGTCCGTATTTTGTCGAGGTACACCAGAGGGACATCAAAAAATTGTAAAAATAAGTGGTTCTATTTTTTATAAAACGCATGATTATTATTCATAGATGTGTTTATTTACTTATTCATGCTATTTTAAAAGTCTTACGTTGCGGGCAACATTGTCAAATATTTGAAGACACGATGGAGATCTGCAATTTGTAGCTAAAATTTCCACTAATTCTATTTTATTTTATTAGAAAGCTCGGTAAAAAGCTTATACTCTTTTTTTAAATTGCATATTTTTTAATGACGAACAAAATGAGAGGTTTTTTTAAATTGAGATCTGCAGTCTTTAACGACAAAAAAAACCCAAATAATTGTACATAATTACCATTTTAGGGCATGTTTGCGTGTTAAAAATTTTCAATTCAATTTTTCTCGAAAATGACATCGACGATCCCCCTCGATTTTTTTTTCTAATAAATTAGAAGCTACTCAATTTATTTATATACCCAATATAAAAATTTTCTGCAGACTTTCGTCTGGCTGGAGAACTACCTTAATTTCTATCTTACGTCTACTAGAATCAGCAACCATAAAAAAATTCAGGATGAAGAATATGAAAATTTCAAATCTTTTGCATTAAAATTTGAAAGCAATCTAGTTCAAACTGATTTTAAATAATCATTGTTTTTTTTATTAAAAAATAAATAAATAAAACAATGAATATTTGAAATGTTTCAAATCGTTGAATACAAGAAAGAGAAAGGAGAAGAGCAAAATTGATAGAATATCGATATGCGATGGCTTACCTTGAAGAGTCGAAGGATGTTGGCGACCATGATGGAAACGACGCTGAACGAGGCGCCGATTACTCCGGTAACCGATTTGTGGGGCACGTACATCGGGGCTTTCCCATTTTCGCATCTGTACTCGGACATGTCCTGAAAACGAAAACAAAGCTATTATTTTTTCCCCCTTATTGCATAGAGATTCATTTTTCCTCATAGATTCAAAGTTGCACGAAAAAAAAAGAAACGAGAATCAAATAGTCATACAACAAAAATAACAAGACGCGTCCGGGATGAGGATAGATAAATAAATAGAATGGCAGGAGAATGGAGAGTGTGTGCATGGAAGGAATAACGCACTCTGTCCCTGTAACGATAATTCACATTCCGGTACGTGACTGAATTTTTACGTGCGAGAATAAGTGGAAGAAGAAGATGTACACGGAGACGCCGGGAGCATGAAGCTTGATCGAGTCGTCCTCGTCCTGTTTCGCGTCCCTTCGTCATCGTTTCTCGAATCCTGCGGATATTCGAGACACGTACCAGATAGAAGGGACAGTAAGGCGGGATGAGAGAAAAGCTCGGCGAACGTGCGGATAAACTCGGGCACGAGTATTTTCTCCGTTTATTATCGACACGACGTATTAAATGACCCAAACCATTCGTTTCATTTTTTTTTTCAAATATTTATATTTTTTTTCTCTTATTTTTCTTTTTCTCGCATCCATAACGATATTTTTCATTTCGTCCTTCAAGTGGCTCAGAGTGTTATGGCTTTAAATGAAAGAGAGACAGATTGATAAAAGGACCTGGCCAGAAACAGTATGTGTGCTTGAAATAAAGCAAGTATGTTTGCAGATCGTGTTATTGTTTAAGAAATCATTAGTGAAAAATATTCTGGGAAAGAATGCAGAAGCTTTTATTACAACTAAGATTTAGAAAACTCAGCGAGCATATTTTATCCCGAGGTACATCAATTTATTTTTAAACAACTTTGTTAAAAAATGTTTATATGAAAAGTTCAATATGTATTTTTTTTACATTTTTACACTATACAGTGCAAGCATATCAATTGTTGTACAAGCCAAAAAACTAATTTTTGGATAAGTTTTTTGAGTTTTTCAATGTGAATTCTTGAATTGCACCCCGAATAAGTAGGATTTTCGTTATATACAGGAAATTTCCGATCGAATAGGCTCTTAAAATCGAGAAAAAAAAATATCAAAAAATTTTGCGAATTTTTGAAGGCATACGGCCCTCCCATTTTTTCAAAAATCTTCAAGGCGTCATAACTTTTTAAAAAATGCATGTATTAACGTAATTTTAGCGCCATTCGCTTTGTTTGGCAAAAAACTTTAAGAATCACCCCTAATAAAGTGGATTTCGTCAAGAGAAGAGAAAAATATCGCAAATTGAAATTTTCATGGGTCGACGAGACCCAGTGTGACTTACCAAATTTTTTGAAATTTTTTTTTTTCCTTTTTAAGAGCTTACTTCATCATAAATTACCCGTAGATAACGAAAATACTAATTATTCAGGGCGCAATTTAATGATTTATGTCGAACAAGTCAAAAAACTGATTTTTCGATAAGTTTTTTGAATTTTTCAATGCCCATAAACGTTGGTAAATGTCTTCCTCTAACTTCTCAATTAACTCGATTGCTCGCTTAAAAAAATGCACATTGTTTCTGAAAATTCATGGTCAATATCACAGAATTTATGTAGTTTTTCAGCTAGAATAGTACCGCCAGCTACACGTTATTTCACACTTTTGAACATAAAACATGAACTTTTTTATAGATTTTCACGAATGGGTATTACGAGGCCATAAGATGACGTGCAAAATGACTTCGAATAAAAGAATTTATACTTTAAATAGCCACGTTGTATGTCTCGATAAAATTTTTACAGCGTTTTTATTTCAATGGCAGCTGTGCTATCTTAAATTCTTTCAGACCTCAAAATATAGAAATTTACTATGAAAAAGACTATCAATATCGAGAAAAAACTTTATACTCTTTATTCGATCAAATATTGTTTATAAATTTATAAGTATATTTGATTGTACTATAAAGTGAAAACTACTCTGACGATTATTATCAAACGAAACATACTTTTATTTAGATTTCGTCCACTATATTTGATCCTAGGAAATAGTATTAAGCTTTGATATAATGGGAGAAATAAAGATAACACATTTTACTATAAAGTTATCATTATTTGAAGCCAAATATGTATATTTATATTAAAACGAAATTTATTCAGGAAGTGTATTTAGGACAGAATTTAAATAAAATATACCTCTATATATTTACATCTATAATAATCAGCACCTATATAATCTGTATAGTCCATACATATATGGATCATAATCCATAAAGTTGTGACTCTGTCGTAGTATATGTACTCTTTTAATTATTCTCTGTGTGTAAGGAAAACGTTTTTTGTTTCAAATAAGTTGAAATGAGAAGAGCCCCTCGTACAGCCTTGAAATTTTCTACGAAATTGTCGATCTGATCGAAGATGTACTTCGGTGATTGTGGTCTAGCCAGAAGCTGATGCGTTTACACGATAATGGGGCGAAACTGGAAAACGAGTAGATACGAGTATAGATAGGCTCGGCGCGTATTTACGAGGGGAGAGAGAGAGAGAGAGAGAAGGAAAGCTCGCACCGCGCATCATTGACGAGGATCGAAAACCTCGCTGGAACAATCGCCTCGAGCTATACGAGATGTATACACCCCCTTTTGCTCTCTATTTACGCTTCAATGGTGTAACATTGCTGGCTGCCTCGCTCGTAATTGAAAGTTTTGAGTAATCATTGCGGTTGGCCCTCGAGGGACGTTTCTCGAATAATTATTCGCGAAAACTTCTTTTCCCCGAGCCCTCATCGTCCTCTTTACCAGTTCAAAGTTTTACGACTCGATAAACGTCATTTGCTGTTAACTCGCTCTATTTTAATCGGGCTTCGCTTCGATCAGACCTCTCGCTTCGTTCCCAGAATGTATATACCGTCCGTTTGCTTCAAACACTGAAAATTCACTTTACATTTGTCACATTGTTATTAATCAATCAACTTGAAAATTTTCTGCCAATGTTATAAAAGGCTTAACTCGACGGCTTAAAAGATATTTCATTGAAGGATCGTTAAAATCCAACTGATTTTTATTAAAATCCATTCATCATTCAAAAATTCGATTATAACACAAAACTCTCGACACGTACAATCAACGCTGCGGTACTCGAGTTTGAAAATGCTTGACTGAATATTTCATTTTTTGATTGACGAAGCAATAATTATAGTGAAAATATTGAAAGAAATATATTAAATGTTATTCCAAACGATACATATACAATAAAGTATTTCAACTTTTTACGTAAATGCAGAGTGTGTCTACGTCATAGTCTGACAAACAAAATCAGCAGGATTTGATCGGAAGTGCATGGACGCTATACGTAACTTTTATTTGATTGCGATAATGGTAAAAGTTTTATAAGCACTGGGAATGTGTTCGACGAGAGGAGGGCGGAGAAGTGACTTTTAATCTAGAGAGGATAACGCTGCGAATTTCGTCATTTCGCGAATCCATGATATAATTGTACAGAGGATTGCAGCCGCTGTCGATAGTGTGAGTTGAAAGACAGGCGTTTCCCCTATCCGGTTATTCGTTATTTTAAGCTCGGAGATTGGAGGAATACGCCGAGCGAGGGATCCGGGATAAAGGAATAACGAGGAAATTCGATAACCTGTCGCTCACTCGCCAGAGAGAGATCCGACAACGGGGGCTCTCGCTAAAAATTCAACCAGATTTTGCGGAAAACGCGATTGCTCGCGTCTATCTACACCGTTGAACGACGAGCGACCGACAATAATTAGCAAAGCCTATCACACAGAGAGACTTTTCTTTTTTCTTTCCCCTGTTTTTTTTTATCTCTCTCTTTTTGTGGATTTTCGTGTACAGATCGATGGCCGTGTGCTCCCTTTTCATATCGGGACTTGCTTTCGTTTTCCTCTCGAGAGAAGAAGATGACATCGGGAGATAAATAAAGGAGAGCAAAGAGAATATCGTCGGCCAGTCCACGTCGACGTTGATGCTTCAACCACGTCGAGAATGTCTCGAGAGAAATCTCGACCGCGCTGATTTAAACGCTCACGGTTCGTGACGTTGCTCTTCGCGCTCCGCCGTTCGAGGGTTCTCCAGTCTCCCCGAAGAATCGAGCGACTCGCGAAATAACTTTTGGGAACGCTCATGTACAATGCTGTGCCAATTTTTCAATTTTTCCTTACGGTCGATCATTGATGGATTTGACAAACGTGAAAACGTGACTTTGGAAAAGTTTCAAATTATTTTTCAACACACGCAGCCTCCTTGATAACTTGATACATTCAGGTAGTACAACCACTCAAAAGTTTGTCCTTACGTGTTAATTTGATGGAAAATCATCACTTGAAATTTCTTGAGACAGAATTTATTCAAAAATTGCACAGATTATCTTCGTTAGCATTGTGTTAAAGTGTTTGCAAAATTTAAAAAGGCTTTACCATGTGGTTATTTAAATTTACATTTTAAAAATTGTTACTTTTAACACGGGCTCTTATGGAAGATTCGAAAAAAGACGAAAAAAGACCTGAGCAAATTTTTAAGAAAATCTGTCTCAATGATGCTTTGCGATTGTACTACCTTAACAAATTTAAAATCATAATTTATATTTCTGAGCCCTTGAAAATTACCATTACAAGTGTAAGAAATCTTTTGAATTTTTATTTCAAATTTTTACGTGTATATCGTGAATATCTAGCAAAGATTTAACGTTCATTTTTATTTACGGATTGGCTCTTGCTAGTATTTAAAAGCCAACTATTTGAACATATTTTCCAGGCCAGAGAACAAAGATTTTATTGTTTCGATGGTATATAGATTGTAATCGTTTCAGTGTCGATTTTATTTTGATGTTTCATTTCATTTTTGGGGAGTGACGTGCCCGAATGTATGACAGTGACGTGAGCAATTAGAGAGGAATTGGGAGCGAGACGATGGTTGACCGGAGAGGCGAGAGAGAGGATGAGAGAGAGGATTTGGGGAGAAAGGACGAGCTATCACGCATTTGGTCGAGCCATAACGAGGATACCCGCCACCAAAATGGAACGACTTATCGAATCTCAGGCTAGGGTGTCGAATGCGTTAATGAGCCGCGCCAGGCTACAAATTAAAGCCAAGATTTCACCCCAAAATCAAATCGTAAAATCCTTTCCCTATCAATTTTCTGACTTATATAAAGAACGAAAAGTTATTAAAATTTTGCTTCAATTATTTGTTCAATCAATGCTGTCCGATTTGTTGATTCAGCGTCCTTAATGAACACTTTTTTCCTGACTTCTCGAGCAGTGTGGATCTTTCATTTTTTCTCCCAAAACATTTTAGAACGTAACAAACAGATCATTATTTTTGTTCTTTTCATTTGTTAGATTCATGTACGCAAAAATGAATTTTTGATAAATGCTGCGAAGGTCGTAAAATTTCGAAGGGTTTTCAAAGGATCTTCTGAGGGTTTGAAATTCTGGACGATCGAAAGAGAGAGAATTTATGAGCTTTTTGCTTTTAAGATTGCAATAAAATCGTACGCAGGAAACGGAATAACATAGATAACAAACTTTTGGAACAAAGCTCGGAGAGCGAAAGAGGGAGAAATGCGGAGATAGAAGGGCAAGGAAGGACGGAACGTAGAAGAGAGCAAGTGGAAATAAATAGATAGATAAAGAAAGAGAGGAAGAAGCAAATAGAGAGATAGAGGTTTTGTGTGCAGAATCCTAGAAATCGTACAATGGCGCCGAGTGAATTTACTCATTGAATTCACGAGCGAGAAGGAGAACGACTCCAAGTTTGAACTGTATGCATATCACAAGAATGTATACAGTGCCGCGGTTCTAGAGTCATCTAAAATACCGTAAGAAAGTGGTAAATTGAGATAAAATGAGATTATTCACTACTCTTTTATGCTTTGACGCAAAATTGGCTAAAATGAGTAATATAAATACACACGAGGGATTCAAATACAACCTTTTTATCGCCAAAAAGGAACCTAACTTGCATTTGATGTCTACCAATTACAACTCTCATTACTTTGGCTGAACGACTTTTCGATATTTCTCGTTGCACTGCTACCCATCCAACTACTAACTTTTTAATTAGGTCAAGCGAAGGTTTCAACGATCGAAATCAATCGAGAGGACACTGATTGATTAGAGGGATTTTTTTTTTGAAAAGACGCTCACACATTCGCCTCAGAAAATTGAAAATTTTTCGTATCATTCTTGCGATTGAATTTTTTTCTTGGAATCATTCGCTAAAAGTGCCATTTTTGTGTAAGATATCATATTATTTGAGCTTTTTTGAAAATTAGCCAGGACGTTGATATTGATGCTTTGAGCGTCATTTAAGGTGATGCGAAAAATCCCACATTTTTAGTGAATTTTCGGACAAATCCCACGCTCGTATTTTTCATGCAAATGAATTGAAATTTGAATATGTTATGCAGAGTACACTAAACTAGTGCAAAACATTCTTGAAATTTCAAAAAACGAGAAAAATTTTTTTTTACTTTGGTGTTTTTATTTTATTTTTTTTTAATTCCAAGAATGTCATTGACTAGTTTAGTGCGTACTCTGCATATCATACTCAAATTTCAATTAATTTGCTTAAAAAATACGAGTGTGGGATTTGTCAGAAAAATCACTCGAAATTGGACGTTTCACATCACCTTAAAAAAAAATAAAGAAAATAATCCATACATTTATAATGAAAAAAATGCCAAGATTTGAAGCAATTTAGAGAGTATTGTTCAATTTTTGAGATTTATCCGACTATTGGGACGTTTACCTTATAGGACAGATATGTAATATTTGAGAATACGAACCTGATTCATGTAGGAGCGGACAAATTCCATGCACTGGTCAAGAGCGTACGTGTCGCTGCTGCAAGAGTCGAGAATGAGAGCTCCGAGGCTCGTGTTCGGTAGGAGCTCCTCGTCTTTGTTGATTTCGTCGAGGGCAAAGAGCATCGCTTCGAGCCGTTGGACCCCTTTTTCCTCCTTCACGGCTCCGCACGGCGATTCTCCGCGAAACGCCGCCACCTGTCGCAATGAAATTCCGTTTTAAATGGACGATTAAATGCAATTTAATTCCCGAATATAAAGCAAAAATCTTCATATTTATTTCCTTTCGTTTTTTTCTCTTTGTTGTTCAACACTCGTTTCATCATGAACGAAAACTTAACCAACTTTGACGGAAATCGAGCCTTTTTGTATTACCCAGAAAAATATTTTCGCACGATTGACGATACGAAAACAACAATTTTTTTTTTCGTTTTTATGTACCAACACCATGTTTCACTGAGCAAACATTCAACAAACTTCGATAAAAATAGAATTTTCGTAAATTATGGAAAAATAGTTTCGAAAGAAGCCGAGAAACGAAAATTAGTTGAAGAGCAAGAGCGAGAATGCGAGAGAGAAATTCCTGTTTTTCGAGAGAGAGAGTTCGAAATTGCTGTTATTATCTAAAAATTCGTTTATTTCTCTGAAAAGTTGCAAAAACTCTCGTCAGATTGGATAGAAGGGATGAAAGGGGAGGAAGAGAGAAGAGTACTGTACGAAAAGTTGGTGGTGAACGGAAGAGGAATACGAGGTTGCCCGAATTTTTTGGGACGCTCGTCGAGGTGGAGAAGGAGGTAACAGTCAACTTTCGACACAGATCACAAAGTCAAACTTTAATCCGTTCACGCTCCGTGAAAAATGGCTCGAAGCGGCACGCCTTCCTCGAGCGCTCCTCTTTTTTCTTCCCTTACTTTCATAAGCTCGTAAATTTATATATAGATTATATATTTATGCAGAATACATATACAATATATGCTAAAAAATTCTAGAATCGAAATTGCTCGATGGGATAAAGAATTTTCGTCGTGCCTTCAATTTACCTTTGTGAATTTTCATCACGATGCTATTGCTTCGTCAGAATAAAGTATTATCTAATTATATTAAACTTATAATGTATACTCAAACATATATAATGTAATCATGCATTGAGGCGTGTCGTTTCGAATTCACGATTTTTATCTCGCATTTTCTTTTAATTGCTTATTTCTTCTCTCATTTTCTCTCTTACTTCTCTTTTTACGACAAACATATAAAAAATTAAACTATATATAAAATGAATTTTGGTACAATACGTTTTGTTTTTTATAATTAATTTTCTTTTGACTTCTGTACCATTTAAAAAAAACGATCTAAAACAGAAAAATAATGTGTAACCTGTTCGTGCATGGGAAAAATTCCACCGAAGATAACGTCGCCATCAATTCGAATGAGTCTGGAGCCATCCTCCTCGTAATCGTTGCCAAGTGGATCCTCGAAAGCGTCGATTACGGCGAAAAAGAGGCCCATCAGCGAATAAACGTTTCTCGCTTTCATCGCGCGTACGTCGGATGCACGATCGGTCACCTGAAAAAATAAAAGGTAGATCGGGGGGTGAGCGGTAAGACACAAAAATATCAAAGTTCAGAGGGTGAATAATTCGTCGCGCCGATTTTTCTTTTAAACATATCTCAAGGGGGCAGGCGAGGTTTTTTTCCTCGTTAAGCATAAAGTCTCAAATACATAAGTTCTACCGTCCTGCTGGGGATAATTCGCTCTGTACTCTCATCTCGTTTTCTCCTTTTCCGTCGCAGGTGAAAAAGCCACGTGCATATACGTCTCGGAGCTCTCCGTGGCTTTCTCTTGGGCATTATTTTTCGAGATCAAAGAAGAATTCGCCTTCCTCCCTCAAAGCTCGCGAGAAAGAAAGCTCTCTCTCGTCGCCCGTCCGCGAGGAAACTGAAATTGTAATGCGAAGACCGGAAACCGGCCTTACGACGCCGGAGCGCAATTTCACTCAAATATGTAACTCATTTCTCGCGTGAATTCTCGCTCCCTGTTCTCCCTCGCTCAGCGCGTATCCCCCAAGTAGGTCAATCAAGCTCTCGTCAACAATTCTCTCCCCGGCAACTGTTTTTCCCCACTTCTAAATATTCAACGGTCTTCGCCCTTCCTTCTCCAAATGACACGTTTAAGGATGTCGTGTCCAATATATCGAGAATGAAACTGTGCACGCATGTAAATAATGGCTTTAGAAAAATTCTTGCCAAATTTCGTGAATCTTACAAGGACAAATTCAAATATATTGTATAAAAACATTAATACGCATTACTTTTATGAGATTATTAGGAAATTTTCAAAATTTTCAAGAATATACAAACATGTGCACTCATGTAAATAATGACTTTAGAAAAACTCTTGCCAAATTTCGTGAATCTTACAAGGACGAATTCGAATATATTTTATAAAAACGTTAATACGCTTTATTTTTACGAGATTATTAGTAAATTTCCATTTAAAGAATAGACAAACATGATGTATAAAGAGATTTTGTTTTAATTAGAGGTACCATTTTTGAAGTAGTAACCAAAGTACACTTGTATAAAATATCAAAGAGCCTCGTTTCTGCAAAATTAAATGATAAAGTATTTAATTTTTACTTCATTTAATTAAATACTCAAGTAATTTACTTAAATTAACCTGATGAATGAATTTTTAAATGATAAATAACCTTTAAGCTATTTGTAGGGAAATGAAGTGTACCATTTTTGAAGTAGTAACCAAAGTACACTTGTATAAAATGTCAAAGAGCCTCGTTTCTGCAAAATTAAATGATAAAGTATTTAATTTTTACTTCATTCAATTAAATACTCAAGTAATTTACTTAAATTAACTTGATGAATGAATTTTTGAAATTATAAATAACCTTTAAGCTATTTGTAGGGAAATGAAGTCGCGAGAGCATCTTCCATGCGGGAATAATCAAAGAAAAAGAGGAAGATTGAGAGAACGTTTCGGTATATATTACGAGTCGAAGAATTATCCAGGGGGCGGTTCGTTGCTATCGCAAACGTGCAGAGATATAAATCGCGGAGCGCGACCGAATGGAAAAGCGCGCCCCGAATAGCCATCCCTTCGCCGCGAGGCGGATGTTAACTTGTTTGGCGAACTTTGTCCAGAGTTTAGCAGCGAGAATAAAAATCAGCTGGGGCGAAGCTTCCCGCTAATAAATGAATAAAACAACGCTCGATCGTCGATTAAGCCACCGAGCGCTGCTGCCGTTGTTCGAGCACACGGTTCGAAAAAAAAACATGTGAAATAGCCCGGAGGATGAAAAACAATATGGTAGAGGTATACGAGAACAAGAACGATAAATGTGGAACGTTCTTTTTTAAGCAGATATAGTTTCATCGTTATATATAGCAAAATCCAAAAGTTTTTTCCCAGTTTTCTTCCCTACGACGGGGCCTGCAAGCTCAAGTTCGTCAAGGCCGTTCTTATACCCTTACACTCGCAACAGTCGGATCTTATTAAAATCTTGATAAAACGTAGGTATCCGCTGGCAAAAAAATTTATGCAAGATTTAATGAAGTTTAGCAGTTTAGTTGGAAGTAGTTGTCTCGGTATATAATCAAGTTCAACCATCATTTTCAAACGAAAATACTTAAAAATGTGATATTTCACAAGTTTACTACACACTTTTTTTCATCACGATCTTCGTAACGAGAAATAATGTTAGAAATTATGTTGGTCATGGAACAAAGTTATGAAATGTCTGTTTTATGAATTGAAATTTTCTATTCAATTTTGGAGAAAATCCAAATGTTTGATAAATATTTTTTGTCAACTATTTTCTCAGATTCAATTTTTTTTTTCATTTTTAAAATTTATTTCTAAATAATAATATAATAGATGAATAATAACAAGTTCTTAATATTTATTACTTATTTTAACAAAAATAACGAGCTTTCTAGTCTCTGTATAAGTTTTTGAAAGAATGTTTTACTTCAAATGATTCCTCAATTTTTTATCGGATTACTCGTCAATCGTTTACATAATTATATCTTGAAAATTGTATAAAATCCCATGAAAGTGCTTATAGTGCATTTTAATTTTTTTACGATTAAGGTAAACGTCCCAATAGTTGGACAATTTTCGCCATATATTATTTTTAATATTTGAATTATTTTTTCTCAATAAAATATCGTATGAATTATTTTTCCTGTACGAAGAAGTGTATTTTTCATAACGTTAATTTATTGGAAAAAAACTAGCTCAACCCTAGAAACAGGGTCTGTCCAGTTTTCTGTCCAACTATTGAGATATTTTACATATTCAGACATCCAAGTATTGATTTACTAGAAATATTATTTAAAATTAACCCAAACTGAGTTTCGAATTGCTAAAATATCAGACAATAGTCTAAATGTGAATTTGAAACAGATTTTTCTGTTCATATATTTTTTAAATAAAAATAAAATGGGAAAACCCTTAGCTGTCCAACTCTATTGGGACGTTTACCTTATCTCATATTATTCAAAACTTCACCAAAATCTGCATACAATTTTTTCTAACGAATGCATCCATGTGCAACGAAAACTCCATTATAAGAGTATAAGGTTAGAGCACCCTTAAAAAAGGTATATGTATTTTGGCGATCTTCCCTTGTTTGATATACGTGAAAAATTTTTTGAATGTGATAGTCGAGCAAGAACCTCTTTGCCTCGCCGGTCCATATTTTGAATTTACTTTTTCTCTCGCATACATGTACTTGATACACGTATGTACACGTTTGAGTACATTATGTACTTACATGAGTACATTACGTACGAATAAGAGTACATTATGTACACATGTGAAACTGTAATGTACAATGTGAGTATATCGTGGATTTACGTGAAGATAATGTGTGCATATTGTGTATATGTATATGGGTGTAGTCTTTGAAAAAACAGCGAAAAGGTTTCGCGCGTGCGTACCTGCTTTGTTGATCTCCGGAGGCTAGAGCAGACAAAGGCGAGATAACGCGAAGACGAGAGAAAAACGAGGCGTGAAAAATAGCAGGTCTATTTCACATATAACCTCGAGGTATACATATAAAAGATACGATATTTTGCGAGTATGCGACACTTTGACGATAAGGGAAGCTGGATAGATCGAAAACTCCTTAGATGGTATACGCCTGAAAAATCGACTTGAGATAGATTTTCTTAAAAATTTTGCACAGATACTTCACTCCGTAGACCTCGTACTTTCTTCCACACCATCACACAAAACTCAATATTTTTTCTATTTTTTTAAAACCATTTTATTAATACGACTAATCATTTATGATAAAAAAGCCAATTGTTCGATGCAATATACTTATATTAAAGAACTTTTCGTTCGAGTTTAATAGCCTTGAAAAAGACTGCATACGTTTAATGTAATGGAAATATGTGTAGAATAAAATTGCGAGATCGAGATTGTTTGCGTCAATTGAACAGCAGTTTTACCCGACCTATCTATATTATTAATTTAAAACACTGCACTATTCACTTTTCGTATGATTGAAAATGACTGGAATTGACACACTCAATTGAACTTATTGTCGAATTATTTCTATGAAATGCTTTTCGGTACCGAACTATATCTTGCAAGACCCTACGTCTTACCACGACACTTTCTACCAGCTTACTGATTCTAAATTGAGTCGAAAATCCGAACAATTAAGGCCTTAATCGGTTTTTCACTCGACCTCGACCGATCACCATGGAAACAATAATGACCGAGTGATTAACGAAAATTTGAAAATTTTTTTTTCTCGTTACGTCGACGAATTTTCTCTCTCTTTTTTTTTTAATATTTACGATTCTCGAACTATACAGGTATATCTGTCCAGGTATATTTGATATAAATAATACAAAATTGTGGTGCAAGTTTTTTTTTTATAAGAACTGAGTAAATTTAGCGTGTTCAAGGTCCTTCAGCCTGATTTTTCGAGAATCGAAAATAGGAAAATCCCAAAATTTCAAGTGGCGATATTTTTTCGTGTCCTCGACGATATCGACTTCATAATAGGTAATTCCTGAAAATTTTTGCAAGATGAAATGAATGATTCAAACATCAAGGTTACTATTTCCAAAGCAGCGCACGTTGATTTTTTTTTAAATGAGTAGAGATAAACCAAAAGTTAATGCGCTCCGCATAAAGCACTCTATCCCGATGAATCGATTAGAGGCCTCATGTGTTTTTTAATATAGAATGGACATATTACCTTAAGGGTGGTTCTTAAAGTTTTTTACAAAACGCAATGAATGGCGCTGGAATTATGTTAATACATCAATTTTCTAATTTCTTTTTTTTCGATTTTAAGAGCCTATTCGATCGGAAATTTTCCGTAGATAACGAAAATGCTACTTATTCAGGGCACAGTCCGAAAATTTTTGTTAAAAAATTTAAAAAACTGATCAAAAAATCAGTTATTTGGCTCATTGCACGATGTTATGGAAATTTTCCCACAATCAACACTTTCAAGTGTTTTTCAGCATATAAACTATAAGAAAGTAATATAAAGGAATGTCTCAACTCGCTTATCTGCAAAAAAAAAGTTAATTTCTTAAAATTAAAGGACTACAGAGACATCCAACGTCAATTATTGTCTTTTTTTTAGTGCGTGGTATGTATAGAAATTTTGGAAAATTTAATAATTCGATAAATCTTTGAATTTATAAATCAAATGTGTATTCAATATATATGTATGTGTCAACATAATTATATATATATCGATGAAGAGATAAAAAAAGCGCCGACGCCCACGGCAAAGTCACTCATCTCCTCCCCTACTTAATTCACCTCGTCGGTGCCATTATCCGGGAGCGCATTGAATTCGTTAGCCCGGACAAAAGTTTTCCGACTCCCGGGCGTTCCCGAGTTTTCTCCGGAGTCCCCGAAAAGTCGAGTATCACACGGGAGCGTCGCGTCCCGGGGACTAAGCGCGAGAAATCGAAAATTATCTCTCCGGCGTCTCGAACGATGATCCGCAAGATTTCGGAGCGCTCAATAAGATTCGAGAAAATTAGCCGTTCTCGCGATATCAGAGAGTTCGACGAGTTCTCCGGGCAACAAAAAGGGACCTCGTCGAATTTTCCGTCTCGCCGCTTCCCATTTCAATTTATTCTCTCCTCTCTCTCTCTCTCTTTTTATTTCTCCCTCAACTTATTCGCGCAAGATATTTTTCCATCGCGAACGGAGAAAGCTCCCGAAATTCTGAATAAGGTGAATTCACGGGAACGCGACGAATCGTGACGAGCAATTGGTTTCTTGTACACTCGGGACCCAAGCAGCGTTCCACTCGCGCGCTCGCTCGACCCGCCGAGAACGTTTTTTCGTCGCGTATACGTGAATGTGTTTATTTTATTTGTTTGTTTGCTTGTTCGTTTAAATATGTGTGTACGCGTGTTTGTTTCCGTGCGCACGAGGTAAAAGTTTTTCGAGCTGCGTGTCTCACCTGGTGGAATTTCGCGGGCGCACCGCGAGCGAGCATTCCGACAAACAACAAAGCACACACACTGCGTTCGGGAGAGTTTCGCGTGCACTTTGCTCGTTCGGCCATTGTCGCTCGTACGTACGGAAAAGTTGCCCCCGGAGAGTTAATAAGCGGCATCTATCGGTCCATCTGCCTGCCCTTTTCGCGCTCGCGAGCGAGCGAGCAAGAGTTGTAATTAGAATTGTTTCGAGAATTGTGATTAACGGGGGTCGGCGGGGGTTCGAGCTCTCCCGCGCTCCTCGTCGAGTTTTCGCGAGCGCACACAGAACGCTCGCTGGGCGATGCACATACGCAAAGCGAGCCAGCGAGAATCTCAAAACTTCGCATTATCTGTTTTTCTAGATTGAAGAGTTATAAATTCCACGAATGCGCCAGGATTTAACGACCAAGTTCAACCGAGAGGGAGAGAATAAATGAATACATGAATAAATGAATGTCGATCTCACTAGACGCCCGGCCGATTCATTTTGTTTGCCGATGAAATAAGAATTATAAGAGAAAACTTATACAAGTTATATCAAGAAAATTCCCAAGTGAGTACAGTCGTAAATTATGAAAACTCGAATTTTTCAAGCAAGGTTGAGTTTGAGAAAAAGAAATTAATAAACTTCGAATCATATCGCGGATTATTCCTCGGTGATGGAATAATTATAAAAGAATTTGCAACTCGAGGTATTGAACTATATATAAGTTTTTTTAAAAAAGCATATAATCTTTATAAAATAGGAAAAACTTTGAACAGTTTAAATTGTGTACAAAATCTGGATATAAGTTGTAAAAGTGTGAGAGAGAAATCGATTGAATCCTGCAGTAGACAGATTACTTTATGTTACACGTCAAAGATTATTCTTGAGATTGATTACTTTGGAAGAAGAGAGATGATTGAAAGTTTCAGCTCCGCATTCTCGACGAGAGAGAAATTGACTATAGACTCAAAATTATAAACAAACTTTCGACAAATATTTTCAAGATAGTTGGCAGATACAATCCCTTATACCAGAGATATTTTATTCTTAAATAATAAAGTAGAAGACATTAAAAATGAAACATTGAAAATGAAACATTTTTCATATTTATAACAATTAAATAAAACAAGTTATAGCAGTGAACTGTTTTTAAATTACTTTCTAATAAAAAATATACACTGTTACACGAATATATAAAAAAATTCACAAGAATCTCGTGTTTTAAAATTCATATTCAGTACAAGTGTATACAAATTTTCCATAAGAAGCAATATAAATCTCAACGACTATGGAGTTTGATAACTCTTGAAAAATTTATTAATTTCGAATATAGCATCAAATTTTTTTTTCATATACTCCAGAGATATTGGATTCATAAATAATAAAGTCAAAGACATTATGTTTATATTGAAAATGAAACATTTTTCATGTTTAAAATAATTAAATAAAACAAGTTATAGCAGTAAACTGTTTTTAAATTACTGTCCAATAAAAAATATACACCGCTGTACACGAACATAAAAAAAAAATTCACAAGGATCTCATGTTTTAAAATTCATATTCAGAAAAAGTGTATACAAATTTTCCATAAGAAGCAATCTAAATCTCAGCGACTATGGAGTTTGATAACTCTTGAACGATTCAGTAAAACGACTTCGAATATGGCATGAAATTTTTTTCTCATATACTCGAAAACAAGGCATAAAAAATCCAATTCTCATATTTTAAAAAATACACCTCGTACATTCTTAACGAGAGAGGGTTCAAAGAGATGTGTGCGAGAATTTCGAACGAACGTCAAGAGATGGGCAACATAAAAAAAGAGTAAAAATAGAGATGACTTTTAGTAAAATAAACGATAAAAGCTACCGAAAGATATGGGCGTGCAAGAAATAAGAGGGAAGAGAGAGAGAGAGTCATGGAATCGAGAGTTAGCTCGTATTCTCGACGATAGGAATTTTTCGACAGGCTCAAAAGTTCGGATGTAACGGAGATCCGTCATGGCCGAGATTTTGGAGGAGAATCGCGGGCGAGGGTGCAGGGAGGGGGATAGAAATGCTTTATGCAAACGTATACGTGGGTTGAGGGACGTAAAAGCGAAATACGGGGGGATGTGGAATGAGAAAATGGCGAGCGATCGGTTAGCCCCTGTCAGAGACTCGACATACCGCTTGGCGGATCTATACTTGTATAGCGATATATGGGCCGGCCATGGAATTAATAGAGGGAAACCGTGAGTCTACGTGACTCGCTTCTCGCACTATGCAAATTACGCTCAGAAGCCTCCTCCTATCGTCCCCTCTGCTTTTTCCGGATTTAAGGTGCTTGTAAAATAAGCATCGATAGATTTTATTAAAATTTTGCATAAACCTTCCTCAAGGTCATATGCATATGTGTACCAAATTTTAGAAGGTTTCACCATACACGGAAATTGAGACATATTTTGTGACAAATATCACATTTTTCTGTACACTCTGTTTGAACTACAATTTTCGACAATAAATATATCTCGAATTCCAAACGATGAAGTCATCTAAAATTTTGCAGAGAGTTTTATATAACGTATATTGAAGAAACTTTGTTTAATTTTTTAGAAAAATTTGTTAATTATACACCAAGTATAACTAGTATTTCTGACTTTGAATAACCTTGAATTCAGAGTATGTTATTCTCAAATAAATTTGCAACAACTTTTGTGAATAAACTTAATCTCGTAAATCACTGTGAACGTCAGAAAAACGTCATCAAAACAGGAGAAACTTTTGGATTCGACCGTCACAGACCAACCTCCTTAAGGTAGATCTACCGTGGTTCTATGGTAAAAATGTTTTTCTATAGAATTTCTTAAAACTGTGCACAATCCCCTTCGTACCTTAGTTTTTTTAGGTGGTGGTAGTAAATTTTCCCCCTCCTTTAATTACGAGGTACAACGAAAAATAGATTTGGGCGGACCAAAAATGGCCCGCACCTTTGCACGCGGCGGGTTAACCGATGTTCTCTCCCCCGTGCGAGCACATCTCGAAGCAGTGCCACCCTCTCGACACGCTGAAATCGCACGTCGCATAAAAAATCTTTCCCCGACTGGCCATCGTCCCCCTTCCCTGAGAATAAAATAAAAATAAGGGCTCGTGTCCAAGGTAAATAAGGATTGTGTTTGGCGAAGGACCCTCGCTCGGGGATAAGCGAGTTCCGGCAGGAAGAGGCGTCGTCGTATTTTTCTTGTTGTTGTTGTTGTTGTTAACACCGGGGCAGAAAAAACACGCGTGAGGAAACATCGGCCAATTGCTTTTCAATGTAATACGAGGGAAAAGCAACACACGCGCTGTGATCGGGGAACTATCGAAAACGCGCCCTCGAACGAGCCCCGAATCGCTCTCATCGCGTTCGATCCCATTTATCTGATAAAAGTGACGAAAACGAACGGTGATTGCCATCCTCCCGGATCTTCCGTCCATTGCCGGGTGTGTTGCGAGAATTGAAAATTGCCTTTTTTTCCCTTCCTTTATGACTTTTCGCGAATCAACACCGGCTACGGGAGGAGAAGGAACAGGAAAACGGAGAGATAAAAAAAAAGAGGGAAAAAAAGAGAGAGGGTCGTCGATGGAACGGAGAGGGCAATGAGGAAACAAGAGTTGCAACAGGTGCACGAAAGCGTGAGGTAACGTTCAAGAGACTCTGTCGTAAACGAAAAGTAGGTGTACGTGTGCGCTTGAAAAGCATAAGAAGATGAGAGAAGAAAACTTTTGCCCGAGTATATACCGCACCTTCGAGTATCCTAATACAGCGACCTTCCAAATTCCGCACGAATTTCACTTTATATTATGTCTATAGATTCGCCTAAATATGTTTACGATTCACCGCGAGAAGCTTGTCAACGCAATCCTGCTTTGAAATTTCTATACCCCCAAGCGATATCGTCGAAATATATGTATGTATCTATTTAAAAGCATATATCAGCCTGCACTCTGATCGATTTGGATAAACATACAAATATACACTGGTCGGATTCATGCACTTTACGTTTAAAAGTGTTATCAATTATGACTCCGGCGAAAAAGTAGAATCTAAATTTTACGAATTTAACGTCAAAAGTTTAATTTAATTGAAATAATATTTTTATTTTATTTTATTTAACTGGGAATAAAAATGAAAGCATTTGAATTACGCTGTCAAATACGGCGAACAAATATAATGTTAAGAATATGTGTGACTGATTTTTTTTTAATCATGAGAATTTAATACATTTTTGATATTTTTTGTTCTTAAGGAAATGAAAAAATATTGGCCATTTTTTAGCAAAGGCCAGAGTCTAAAGCATTTTACAAAGTTAACGTCAAGAATTTACTTTTTGCTGGGATTGTCTGTCCCATACATTTTAAAAAACATTTCTTAAAATAAAAATTCTTTTAATTCTTATACTTTTGACTTTTAATGTATACATACTTGTATATTTATACAAAAAATCAAATATGATGCTTTTAACGAAACGTTTTACGGAAAATGAATCGCAAAGATAAAAAAGTGCAAATAAATGGAGTTTCGGTTGTCGTGATGGTCAGAAAGGTCGCCAGAGCGACCACCATCGTCGATTGAGTGCAGTCGCTACTATACATTCTGCGGTCTTCCTCGAAAAAAAATCAATTCCTATTATAGAACCTGAAACTCGGGTTAATCGAAGGTACTGGTACTTTAAGTGAAATTTATATACCTATTTTTCGCACGAATTAGAGAAATTACAGTCAAGAGTGTTTTTTTGTACGTACATAGTGTGTGTGTATATAGCAAAAGTAAGTTTAGAGAGACTGAAAGAGGAAAAGACAGTATCTCCGTTTCTTTCGGTAAATTGAGTCTCGGTCAGTCGCTGCGGTCAGAAAGCTCTCCGCCAGTGCGACCAAAATCATCAATTGACCACAAATTTCAGCCAAACAATTCGTCACTATCTCGCGATCCGTCTCGATAAATTATTAATTTACTTATTTTTTGTACTTATTGATAAAAGCGAAATTATATTTGAATATATTCTTTTTTTTTCAGCCAAACAATTTGCCACTATTTCGCGATCCTTCTCGATAAATTATCAATTTATTTTATACAATAAAAATAACTCGTGGTTAATGAAATATACGTGTGCATTTTTTGTACTTGTTGATAAAAGCGAAATTATATTTGAATGTGTTCTTTTTGTTTCAGCTAAAATTTGCCACAATTTCGTGATTCTTCTGGATAAATTATCAATGTATTTTTTAGAATAAAAAAACTCGTGATTAACGAAATACACGTGTGCGTTTTTTTGTACTTTTTATATAAAAGCGAAATTATATTTGAATATGTTCTTTTTTCAATCAAACAATTCGTCAACAATCTCGCAATCCTTTTCGATAAATTATCAATTTATTTTTTAGAATAAAAAACTTGTGATTAACGAAATATACGTGTGCGTTTTTTGTACTTTTTATATAAAAGCGAAATTATATTTGACTATGTTCTTTTTTCAACCAAACAATTCGCCACTATCTCGCAATCCTTCTCGATAAATTATCAATTTATTTTTTAGAATAAAAAACTTGTGATTAACGAAATATACGTGTGCGTTTT